>JAMKCH010047530.1:0-48866 GCA_023653785.1 Ophioderma brevispina | reverse complement strand
TGTTACGTATATTTATGTTATATAAAATTAAAAAAAAAAAAAAAAAAAAAAAAAAAAAAAAAAAAAAAAAAAATGTTGTCAAAAATATTAATATAATGTGATTTAGTATGTGAAAAGTACTTTTAAAATAAGTCATCATAAAGATTGGCACATCTATTCCATATGCGAGGCAGACCTTCTGCCAATATAAGGTTTGTAAGTGACAAATTTCTGACGGAAAAAAAAAAGGTGAACAAGTATTGAATTGTGTAAACTAAGTAATTTTATAACCAGACATATAATTTTTTGTGCATATAACCTTGAAGGGTCTTATGTAATAAAAAATTAAATATCACAAATAAGATTTGGGTATATCTGGGTATGAACGGAAAATTGTCACATCCTTGCCACACTTTTGACATGTTCAAAGCCCTTAAAAGGATTTCAATACTTTTGTTTTTACATGTTTGAAAGCCTCACTAAATATTTCAACAAAGTAAAACCAATTTTCAAACTTGATGGGCTCAATAGGGTTATAATGGTAGCTGAAAACAAATACATGTTTTTCAGATTGACAGCTGAGTGACCGATTGTGACCATGGGCACGCGTGTCCCCTGACATGAAATACAAAGAGAAGAAGGAACTTGGTTAAAGCAATATTGGCAGATTTTATTTGAAGAGCGCCCCCAATTTTCAAAATTTGATATTTTGCACAGTTACCGTTGTAATTTGTCTGAGGAAAACTATACCTGCGAACGAGAATGGCTATAAAAAATAGCTGTATTTACACAAAATAAAGCGATTTTGTATATTAGATTGGGGATCCCAGGATTGGATTTTAACGGCAGAGCTGGAATGCTACAGTAGGTACGTCCATGATGAAATAGTGCCACCTCGAGGACACAAAAAACTAACCTCTAACTTGACTTGCCCGAACTATTAAAAACAACTAAGATGAGCGTAGACACGTACCATGGCGCTATTTCCCGGCTATTTCACAGTGGAAGGCCGTTTCCAGCAGCAGTTGAATATTAACGGGTAGGGATCCCCGCTAACCCACCGGATAATTTATGGTTATACTAAATTCCTTCGTTTGTGGCTCATAGACATTTTCGTTTTTAAAAAAACAAAAAAACCGAAAAAGAAAACCAAAATTCAAAAAACAAAAAAACTAAAAATATCCAAATTTTTGAAAACTTGGGGGCGCCCTGGCGCCCATTCAAAAAAATGTGCTAATATTCTTTAAGATAGTGAGGTAGGCCCCTTCTAGGGGACATAAGTGCCAATCCCACAATGATCTTCCGGCCTCTATTTTTAACAGGGTGGTCCCAAAGTGAAAAGTGCTTAAGTTGCATCTACCTATGTGAAACCACAGGCCATTGGTAAGCCTCTCTATTTTTACACAGGGTGGTCCCAAATTTGTCAAAATTGCGATAAGTTGCATTCTACCTTGAAAAGGCAATGGGCTAAGACACATCCTCTTGTCTTCCGAGCAGATTACTGGAACTTACCTTGCTTCACCTTACGGTCCCCTCGCGATCACTTGCCTCAATATCGATTTTTGCATCTTACACTGTTTAACAAGTCCGAAAGACGCAAGTCTGACTCGCAGTTCAAAATTCACCCATCGAATGTGTGTCGTCAGCTTTGCAATCAGTAGAAAACCCATGGATTTTTTTTTTATTTGGACATAATTAAAGTAATTGAGATTTGCAATTTGACATTGCAGGGGAACGACAAGAAGTGCAGTGTTGACATTAATTTCTAGACCAATCTGCATTCACGGGCCCTATGTCTGGAAAAAAGAGTACCTGCTAAGCAGAAGGATCCACTCCAGCATGGGTTTAAGAATTAAAAGGGAGAGTTTCATTTAATATGACCCATCTGACACACTTTTTTCTGACACACTATGATTGGGAACCATTCAGGATGAAGACAGGTTTATACGGAAACTCCCGAAATTAAAAGTGTATGACCGATTGGTAAATTAGCCTCATCCCAGGAAACGTATATTTACCTGAAGTGGGTCAAAATTTGGTGTCTGAGAAAGCTACTAATTAACCCTATGAAATATTAAGTAAGGCTAAGTGTTGGCGTTAGACATTTATAAAGCAAACAAAGTCCCCATTTTGTTTTGACACTACTTATATACTCTTGTATGGGCTTATAAATTCATATTGGCATGGTAACTTTACAGAAGGGATATTGGGGGTCAAAAGTGAAAAACATAATGAAAAATTTATAGAATCAGGTTATCATCCCCTGACAAGATAGTTTCAATAAACTACACTTCATCTTATTTGAATATGCGTATTAGTCTATCCAGGCATGTAGGAAAACACATTGCAATTTAAAGGTGGCTGGCCGATGCGGGATATGAGTTTTCCCTCTTGATAGACTGGCCTTCACTCCAAAAACCCATCTGTAAAGTTTCGCGCCGATATTTCAATTCGTTTGATGCGAGCTAAAAACGTGATTTTTAAGCACCATAGATACTGTGTAAACGTAATATTGGTAGACCATAACTGTCGACCTATTTTCCTTCATAACTTCCAAACAAACATCCTTTGCTCTAAGATTTTACAGGACTAAATGAGAAAAATAGTAGCTTTTCTTTGATACCAAAAATGTTGACCATTCCAGTAAAATCGGGGGGCTTCTGGGGGGACGAGGCATTAGCGATCGGGCCATGACCTTAAAGCAGGTGGATGGTTCTCTGTTTATTCGGGTCCACATGCAGCTGTTTTCTATTGCAAATGATTCAATTGTATATCAAATTGTAGCTGTTGTAATAGTGTTTTGAAACATTCTACTGTAAATGACCAATGCCTACAGTTAGAAGCTAAACCTACCAAAGTTAAACCAAAACAAGATCTTTAACCTCAAGTGACAGGAGGAGATTTTTTAGGAACGATTTTCTCTCGCAATTTCAATGGAATTGTGTAGACCAACTACCGAGAATGTTGGAAGTTTATTGGACAAAAAGGGTTCAACAGAAAACCGCAAACCTTGTTTAACTTGCCTCTATCGTAATCGTTTCCCATAGAAAACATGCCTTTGCTTTCGTAGAGCATGACAGAAACTACTAAATCATCAATCTTATTACATAAAGACGGCGTATTCGGCTTATGTCACTTCCGGTTTATCTAATAACATTGGTAAGCATTCCAATAAGGTAAAAAAACCCTAGGTTCGAGAAAATTGGGGGCGCTTTCTTTCCTGGAATCTCTCATGTCTGTTTAAGCATCATCATGAATAACATTATTATTGATCAATTTGGAAGCTTAAAAACTTTGCAAAGTGCAGTCGACTGGTGAGAGAAATCCTGCATTTTGCATTAACTTTTTCCTTTAAAAAAAATGCATTTCGCATTCGATTTTCTTCTGAACACTTGTTTTTTTTTTTTGCCTAATAGTGAGTAATGGTTGGTTTCCAATTCTTTTTAATCTATCAGGAATAAAAGCACAACCTATAGAGATGAATAACATGCTGAATGGGTGCAACCATAGAGGGATTGAAAGAAACCATATGTGTGAAGGTATGTAGATTGCTCTTTACAAACGGGGGGGGGGGGAGGGGGGGGCTTTGAAATGGACTGTACACATGCGGACAAAAAAACAAGTAAAAAGGGTTTATTTTTTTAGGACCAGGCAGTAACATTTTTAAGGCATTTAGGGTCCAAAAACACTGATTTTCAAGAAACAGGATCCATTTATTTCTAAAGTGTCACCGTGTTTGGGCAATTTTTTTCAAAAATCATAAATTAGGTCCAAGGGGGGTACATTTTAAAAGTTTTTTTCATGAACCAAACTAAAACTGTTTTAGGTGTAGTTTTGCTGGTATTGGTAAACTTGGTTAGGGGGAGATTTTTTAAAAAAATTTGGTCATGCATGTGTGATTCCTCCGGTCCACCATTCAGGCCTGTACACAGAGGGGTGTCAGTCCCAGGTGTACTTTGGTTTTGTTGGGTCCGGGAAATGCGCGGCTGAGGACTCAAAATCCTACCCCCCCAATGTCTAGCCAATCGTTAAAAAAGGTTACCCATTTCTAAGGGATTATTTGCTCATTTCAAATATATATCAATTTTTCAATTTTTTTGGGTACAGAAAATCTGGCCTTTTACAACTGTTTTGAGGCAGTAGGTGTAGGAAAATGGGACCCATATCTCATGTGAAAACAACAACCACCTCTGGTGCGGTCCCTCCTCATTTTTCACAAAAAGGGTTAAAGGCTATTTTTCCAGATTTTTTGTAAATAAAAAAGTACCAAATTTAAGAGAAAGAAATTTTAAAGAAGTCCACTTTTGGTTGATGGAGATGGTCAAGACATAAAAAAGGACAATTTTTAGGAGGCCTACATGCAGGTCCACTTTTAACAAAAAAAAGTCCACTCATTCAAGTCCTGCACCCCCCCCCCAAAGAAATTAACTCCTGATAAGATGTGGTGCAATTTTTTTTATTCCGTAATTGTTACACTTATCAGAAAATGTGAATGAGCCTAGCAGTCGTACCATGAAATAGTTGTGATTGACATTTTCTGCAAATTTTGTGTGATTTTCTAATGGGTTCGGGCCATGTGGTGACCCAACTGTTCTTCTGACCCAACTTTTTGACTTCCACTTTTTAGCCATAACCATTTGAACCCCAAGCACTAACCCAAACCTAGGGCCTAAACAACCCTAACCCTAAACCATAAAATGGTAGAGTTATCAAGTCAGGTCTGGAATAGTAGTTGTCACTAAATGGGCTGACCGTTTCCTAAAACAATGACATTAATTTGTTTGTTTGTTTGTTTTTTAGGTCTCATTGGAAGACTAACAATAATAATTGTGATGTGGATCTGGGAAAACCCGCCAAATGTCGCCCAGGACAGTTTTGAAAAACGATAGATAGAAAATAGCTTAAAATCTTATATTGTTACTTATTTTTTTGTAGAATTGTATTAAGGCATAACTTCTGAGGTGTGTATAAAGGAGAAGAAGGAAACTAGGTATGGAAACGTAATATTGCGAAACTCTGCAGGTAGTGCTTAGTGACACGGGCTTGGACGGTAGCCTGTATTTTCTTAGGGTATTTATTTTTGTCACGAATAATGTCTCAAACGGTTATCCATAGCTCTCTGACTTACAAATTAATTTCCAATACGTCAGTACTAATTATGCCAAAGTTCATGTAAGAATGGAATCTCTTTAGGAAAGGTCACGGCCTGTTGCCAATACCACGCGAAAGACCGCCCCACGGAAGGTCATGTACTTGCCAATCAGAGCGTCGGAGCCCGCGTGATCAATCACCACGGGTAGCCAGCATGAGAAGGAAAATGCTCAGTTTGCTGTTTGACACTTTACATAGGTGCGTGTGGGATTCTGATGTTGTCGTTTTGAAGAGATTCTGTACATTGGGATTGGGTACTTGAAGTTGTGATGTAGTCTGACGACACCAAGACGAAGGCTGCGGTGTAGTATTAAAATACTGAGAGAAACTGATTTACCCGATGTCACGTGCGTCATTTTCGGAAGGAGCGAAGGTTCTGCCCCTTGCAACTACCCGCGAGTAAATCGGGCGCTCCCGGTTCCGCTACAAATTGGTGTCAGCAGTGGGATACTAATTGGCGAGTGCGAGGCGTGGTGAGAAGTCGACGGAGCGAAGTGGCGTTGTATGTGCGACGAAGTACGAAAAGTAGCAGATAGGTGCTGCGGTTAAGGACTACGGGGATTCAACGATAGTGGGTGGACGAAAGCGACGAAGGAGGAGTTGTATGTGCGACGAAGTAGTGGTGCTCCGGTACTGCTACGGAGATTCAACGGCTCGTTGGGTGGACGAAAGCGACGATGGAGTTGTATGTGCGACGGGAGGCGGACGTTGGAGTGCGTGGTGTGTGCGACGAAGTAGCGGTGCTGCGGTACTGCTATGGAGATTCAACGGCTGGCTACGTTGTGTTGATATAAGTGACTGGGGAGTTGTTTGTGCGACGGAGGCGACGGAGGCGACGTCGGATTGTGTGTGCGACGAAATAGTGGTGCTGCAGTACTGCTACGGAGATTCAACAGCTGGCTACGTTGTGTTGATATAAGTGACTGGGGAGTTCTGTGTGCGACGGCGGCGCGGTAGTGGTGCTGCGAGTTACTGCACGGCGGGATTCAACGGCTACGTTGGTGGACTATAGCGACGAAGGAGTTGAATGTGCGACGGAGGCGACGGTAGTGGTGCTGCGGTCCTGCTACGGCTATACGGAATTCAACGGCGGTGCTACGATTGTGTTGACATAAGTGACAGGGGAGTTGTGTGTGCGACGGAGGCAACGGTAGTGGTGCGGCGGTACTGCTACGGAGATTTAACGGCTGGCTACGTTGTGTTGATATAAGTGACTGGGGAGTTGTTTGTGCGACGAAGTAGTGGTGGGGCGGTACTGCTACGGGGGTAAGCGATGGCAGCCGGAGGATCGGGGAGAAGTGAGATAGTGCATGAGAGTGAGCACGAATCAGGCTGTGGGAGACCTAGTCGTGAGATTGGATGTGCTGGTGAGCGTGGTGAGACGTTAGTTCGGGCAGCGATGATCTGGTGGCCAGGTCGGGGGTAAAGGGGATATTGGACAAGGTGAAAAGTGAGGTGGAGCAACAATTGTTATGATGGATGAGGACTCAGGTATCACCGTATAGTACTCGACTGAGTCAATGGTATCCGGGTGGGAGAATACGGTCACCCGGGGCAGTTAGTAAGAGGGGTGATCGACCTAAGAGGCGGTCTAGGCGGGAGGGGTTCATTATGGAGAGCAGTGGACAGCCGAACGGATTAGGACGAGTTAGAGAACAGGAGAGGCTGTTAGAGAAGACACGGAGATTGAATGATTTTAGACCGTCAGCGGAGACAGGAGGCTTAGGTGAAGCGGGCGTTTCGCGCTGGGAGAAAGAGGAAGGGGAGAAAAGCAGGCCCAAGGATAGTGAGGGAAGACATCAGTATTGATCGGATTGGAGGAAGGTATAGGAGAGAGAAGGAGGTGTGGAGAAGGAGGAGCGCTAATAGATTTGGGTCTTCAGCAACAGGATAACGAGATGAGCGGATTCGGGAGGTTGCGGGTGAGCGGGTCAGATTTGGTTACAAGAGGCGGGAGAACGTCTTAAGGCAGTTGGTACTCAATTGGAGAAGAACGCAGAAGAGAAGATGCAACAGTTAAAGGATGATGAAGCAAAATTGTTGGAGAGAGAAAGACGATACGTGAGCTGGAGGCTAAACCGACAGGGTGTGTGTGAGCGAATTGTGACGGGTTACCCCTTAAGTATGAGGGTGGGGTTTCAGAGCCGTGGGACGCGAGCGAGGTATAAGGTAAAGTTAGAGATGACAGCATGGGGAAGTTCGAAGAGGGGAGGTGAAGAGAGACGGCAGCGACTGGAGTTAGGGGAAGGAGACCGACAGATGCGAGGGGGAGGAGGACTGTGAGGCCCAGGGTGACCGGGTCCGGCGCAGGAGTGGAGGAGTAATAGCGAGCAGCAAGGATGGGAGAGAGGAGAGAGTTTAGGGAGGGGGCGATCAGGGCGGCTGACGAGCCCCATGGCGGCCGTGATCAGCAGTGGCTAGGGGGATGTGTTGTAGAGAGGGGAGAGGAAAGATGCGACAGTTTGAGGGGTGACGAAGCGAATGATGAGAGAAAGACGGATAAGACGAGGGGAAGGATCTACCGGGTGTTGGAGAGGGCTCTACCTTAATTGAGGGTGCGGGGAAGTCCGCGATATGCATGAGGAACGGGGGAGACGGGGAGTTGAGAGTAGGGGAGTATTACGGCACGGAGAAGTTCAAAGAGGGGAGGCGGTGAAGAGACTACGGCACCGGTGGATTTAAAGAAGAGACAGCAATGCGAAGAGAAAGAGATAAACAATGGGCGAGGCTCAGTGAGAAGGAAATGAAGAGTGGAGAAGTACAAGCGCGCAGCAAGGGAAGGGAGAGTTAGGGGGATTGGGTCGGTCGACGGAGCGTGGCGAATGTGGACCAGCGGTGGCAAAGGAGAGCGGTGTCGCTGACAAGGAAAGAGTGAGAACACCACCTTGCTAAGAAACAGACGTGGTGGCGGAAAGTGGTTTGTCCTCGTGGAACGAATGCGTATGGAAGATAGCAATACAGATAGGGGTAGTAAAACTCGTCGATACGTGAGACCGAATAGTGCTCGCAGGATGTGCACCGCATTTGAGAGGAACAGGCGGGAGATAGAGGAAGAGATATGGCGGTAGACGTCGAACTGAGAGACCGGAAGGTATTGGCGACCCGGACTTGTTGGAAACCTCCTCCCTTTGAAAGAGGGAGAAGAGGGTCACGAGTGCAGCGGAGTCGCAGCGAGGTATGGGGAGGGAGAGGCGCGAAAATATGAAAGAAGGTTTTTATTAAAAGACGACGGGGGAAAACACCCTGAAGGATTTTTCGACTGCATTCGAGGCTTGTAGGGACTACAATAAATGGACTGATAAGGAAGCAACATATCAGCGGTTTACTTGTTGCCAGGGGGATGCAGTGTCTGCTTGAGCATCAACGAACGTTAACCCAAAGGAAGATTCGACATTTGTGAAAACTGATGAGTGATGGAGAGGGAGTTCGGACGAGGGAGGTTCCGAACATTACTTCTTTCAAGATTTGCAGCGGCGGGACCGGGAGCAGAGGCCGGGAAGAAGGGATGCGGTGTTTTCCGCTGCGAAACGTTGGGCACACTACAAAGGAATTGCCTTTACGGTGATGTGGTGTGTCGCAGGTGTCGACAGGAAGGGCAACCGGGTCCTATCATTGCAAGATGTCGGGATGTCAGGGGAAAACGAGATCGGGCCACCCAAGGGGCCTTGGGAGGGCCGGCGGCAAGCGGGGCCCGTCGCGTTCAGTTTTAAACCACGAAGCCTGGGTTTGTCGGGGGGATGGGGACGCAAAAAGGGGGACAGAAGGCGTGTAAAGGTGGAAAATGGAAAATGTCGCGAAAGTGGGGAGATTAGAAGGGTGGAGATTTGTAGTTTGTCGACTGGAAGGGGGGCGAGAAACGGCAGGAGTGGTGGAGACGAGGCAGAAGATGGACGGCGAACGAAGCGAGATGGATCAAACATCGGGCTGGTGCATCTTCGTGATGTTGAGGTGGAATGACGAGAGTCAGAGATGTGATGAGTTCTGCAACGGCAGACATGTATGTACCAGTGTTGTTACATGGGTCGTCTGCGTCATTTCTGCTATAATGGGACTTCAAATTCGCTCTTGTGCGATGGAGTTTGTACCAGATGATACCGGATGAGAAGCGACCTAGGCTTCGTTTTTCTATACACAGCTCATCCAGCCGATGGCGACAAGTGGCGAAGACGTGGGGAATAGTAATTTGAAGATAGGTGTGGGGAATGGCTGCCATAGTAGTGTTTGTCGCTGACGTTGAGAAAGGCATGCTGGGGATGGAATTTCTGAAACAAAACTGGGGCGGGCGATATCGATAGTGGTCAACAGCAGACTCCATGTTGGAGGGGTGAAAGAGTGCGTTGCCATTCAACAACATGCGCTAACTCCAACACTCAAGGTTGTGGATGTAGAGGATTTATAGTGGTACCGGCCGCGCATCAAGTACTTGTATCTACGGCGATATTGCTTCAGGACGAGGGGGAGTGTGTATAGTTACTAGGGTCATTCAGGTCGGACGAGATAGGTGGAGAGGGGAGCTTCCCAACTACCGGAAATTCGTGCGAAGGTCGAGAGCGGCGGGGGTAGGGAGCCGTTATGGTGGGCCCACTTTATGACAGCGGACTTTTGGTGGGGCCCGGTGGCAAGAGGTTAGTGACGGTAAGGGACTATTGTGTCAGTACACTTTAATAATGTGTGTGATTTTCTCCGAGAGGTGAAACGAGGCGCTACGCGGGGCAAGTTTGTGCCGGCTGGCGGAGAAGGAGGTGTGCGAAACTCGAAAGTGGGGGCGAGATCCAATAGTGAAACCGGCAGAGGTGCCTGACCATTGAAGCAGCCATTGAGAAGGTCATCCCCGCAGCAGCGTGGGGAGGTGGAGCGCGACAAGTGAACGAGTTGTGGAGAAAGGGCTATACAGCCTTCGATAGTGCTTGGTCTAGGCCAGTGGTGTTAGTAGCAATGAAAGATGGCTCTAAGCGCTTTGTCTGGGAGATCGAAGCTTTGATGAGCGGGTCACGATAAAGGACGCGTATCCTTTGCGGCGAATCGATGATTCGTTGGATAATTTAGGGGGCGCAAAGTACTTTACACCTCTCGATTTGGCCTCGGCTACTGGCAGGTGAGATGGACACGGACGCTTGAGATAAATCTGCCTTCTCCACCACCAGCGGACTTATGCTTGGAACCGTCCTCCATTGCTTTGCAATGCGCCCTCAACGGTCGAAAGAATGATGGATAGAGTGTTGGCTGGATTGAGATGGGAAAACGCTCTGTTATTTGGACGACGGGATTGTGTTCGGTAGCACCGGTCGGAAGTCTGGAGATAGGGTAGCGGAGGTTTTGCAGGAGGTTTCGAGGAGCCGGGTTGAAACTGAAGCCCTCAAAGTGTCACCTCTTTCAAAAGGAGGGTGACCCCGTATTGGCACGTAGTATCTGAACGGGTGAGGTATCCATACGGATCCGTCCAGATAGAAGCAGTCCGGGATGCCGACGCCAAAGACGTCACGAGGTGAGTAGGTCTGGGATTTGGGTCGTACTATCGTCGGTTTATCCGTGGATTTGCTGATATCGCTGGCACCTCTCCATCGGCTTACAGAGAAGAAGTTGGTGTTTGAATGGACAGAGAGAATGTTGGACCGACTGCGTTTTAAACACCGTTGTGAAAGAGTTGCTTGATCAGTGACTCCAATTTTGGCTGCTTACCCCGGCCAGAGGGCCATTCCATCTTAGCCACTGACGCCAGCAAATTTGAGATAGGGGGCGTACTGTCAACAGAGAGGATGGCGAGGAAGAGGGTTATAGGCTTATGGCAGGCAAGTCATGTACCGGCCGGAGGCGAAAGCGAAATTACTGTGTAACGAGAAGAGAACTTCTTGCTGTGGTTGTATTTCCTCAAAAAGTATCGTCAGCTACCTAGAGGAAGCAAAGTGAAAGTGAGGACGGACCACGGGTCGCTAAGGGGGTTGTGCAACTTCAAAACCCACGAGGTCAGCTGGCGAGGAGGCTGGAGGTGTGTCAGTTTCAAATCGACTTTTGGAGTACCAGAACGGGAAGACGCCATTCTAACGACAGGACGGGCGTGTTTCAGAATACCCTGTAGACAGTGTGGGCGGATGGAGGTAAGAATGTCCAGAACGAGGAGGCCGAGCGCGGAGCAGAAAGTAGAGGAGATCCAGATGACGGGTGAGATCGGGTGCCAAACGAAACGTGCTGGAAGTGACGGGACAGCGGAGGTTATTAGAAGGTCCTTGGTCGGAAGTGTCGTGGAGTTGAGGTTAAACGCCGAGGGCGACCGGGAATGTGCAGGAGCCTGAAGATGATGATTGGCCGCAGTACCCATTCTGCGGGCGCGGGACTTGGTCGAGTCGGGAGCACATGTTCGAACAGCCTGGAGACGGATTAGAACCCTGACCGTAGCTGGTTGAAGTCCGTAATGGCATACTACCGGAGATCACACTAGAGATGATCCGAGAGGCGCAGTTGGCAGGACGAGACAATGCTCTGTTCCTGAGGAGAAAGGAGGGCTGGAGAGGGGAGAGACCCATGGAAAGATTGTATCGCTTGTCGTCTGCATTTTTAGGGGGAAGGACGTATTGGGGCCAGTGGGAAGGTGGCAGTAAAGGAAGGAATCTAGTGAAGAGATGGAGAGGAGAGTGGAGATGGGAAGGCCATTAAGTGGCTGGTCGTGCTTCAAAAAACACGGGTTCAGCTCGGCGAGATGGGCTGGAGGTGCTGCTCCAGTTTCAACATTCGATTTGGGGTTACAGCCGGGAAGGACGCCCATTCTAACGCAGACGGGATGTCAAGAATACCCTGTAGACAATGTGGGAGGATGGAGGCTAAGAATGACCAGAATGAGGCAAGGCCGAGCAAGGAGCAGAAGCAGCGGAGATCCAGATGACGTGTGAGATCGCGTGCCAAACCGAAAAACGTGTGGAAGTGACGGGAATGTTGGGGCTATCAGAGGGGCCCTTGGTAGGAGGAGTGTCGGGGAGTCAATCCCGAGGGGCGACGGGAGGTGCAGGAGGCTGAAGTGGATGATGGCCGCCGTACCCGTTCTGCGGGCGTGGGGCTTGGTCAGAGTCGGGGAAACACATGATCGACAAGCCTAGAGCGGATAGAAAACATGACAACGTGGTGGTTGAAAGTTCGTAATGTGACTATACAACCGGAGATCACACTAGAGATGATACGTGAGGCGCAGTTGGCAGACGAGACAATGGCTCGGTTCCTGAGGAGAAAGGATGGTGGAGAGGGGAGGGACACATGGAAAGATGATTGCCTTGTCGTCTGCATTGAGGGCCAGTGGGACATGTTGCCAGTAAAGGGAGGCATCCTGATGAAGAGATGGGAGAGTGGAAGATGGAAGGACTAATTAAGGGGTTGGTCGTGATACCAGGACACTGCGGAAGCGGTGCTAGATGAACTGCATGAATCGAAGGCAGGAGCGCACTTGGGTCGGAACAAGACCCTACCGAAGGTTCGAGAAAGGTATTATTGGGTGGGGAATGAGTGCCGAATTGAGGTCCTATCTACGCCGGTGCATAGGCTGCGCGAGGAGGAGGGGACCGCCAAAGCGTACACCGAGCCCCACTTCAACAGTACAAGTAGGAGCTCCTCTGGAACGGGTAGCATTGGATGTGTTGGGCCCATGACCGAGAAGGATGGTGGGATGCATACATCCTTAGTTGTTGGGGATTACTGGACCCGTTGGATGGAGGCATATGCCATAAGAGATCAGGTGCGAGACAGGCGAAGCGAAGTTGGTGGATGAGTTAGTTCTGTCGTTTGGGAGTCGAAGGAATCCATTCGACCAGGCCGTAACTTCGAGTCGAAGGTATTCGGAGAGAGGGATGTGTCGGACTATTGTGGATTGAGCAACCCGTACGGGACCCAGTACAAAACCCAAGTCGGATGGCCTTGTCGAGGCGCGTTACCAACCGCGACTATTGCAATTGCTGGTCACTCATGATGCAACAGTTCCGATCAGAAGGATGGGACCCGTATCTCTCCTATTTGGGCTCGCTTATCGTTCACGTGTTCAGGAATCGCCAGGCGAGAGCCCAATATGATGATGTTGGGGCGAGAAGTAAGTGTTCCGTTGACTTGGTGGTTGGTGCGGTTTACCAGATGAAGAAGAATGCGGAAACAGACTATGCGGAGGAGTTGAGAGGTTGAGGAGTGCGAGAGCGTATTTAGGGAATCCATGATGGAGAGCAAGGCACGCTTTGGAGGTCAGTATGAAGAGACAGAAACGGAAACTTTACGACCGTCTGGTGCATGGTCCTGTGTTTAGGGCAATGGGTCAGTTCTCTGGCTTATAATAACCATACGATGAAGTTGCAACTTTCCAGGAAGTTAGCCCTACCGTGGGAGGGCCAATATCTGGTGGTAACCGCGCACTCAGATGTGGGGTTGTTCCGGATCCAGGAAGTTGCTACGAGAGTAGTAAGCCGAGAGTAGTCCATGCGGGGATAGGTTATTAAAGCTCTATGAAGGACCAGAGTTGGTGGGATGGTGGAACTACAATGCCACCAGAAGTAGAGCTTGAGGTGGGACCTGCTGGCAACGGGATGGAGAGGGCCTATAGAAAGACCCGGGGGGTCGCGACGAAGGGGGAGTAGCAGCTGCTGCAGCGTGGGGGAAAAAAAAAAATGGAAGAGAGAATGGATGGCGGATGCGAGCAAGGGACACCTGACGAGGATAGGGCTCCTGCGACAAGAGGGGCAGACGACTTAGTCATGGGCGAAGTTGGTTGCGATTGACGAACTGCCTACAGTAAAAGAAGGGGAGTTGGGAGAAGACCAGGAGCGGATGGGCGACGTGGAGGATGAAGTGGAGGGTGAAGAGGGAGGGGAAAGGGACGTCAAACAGTGACGAAGAAACAGACTAGATCGAGCCGCCAGGAGGGTTAAGAGACGCGAGTGACGAAGCAGCAGGCTGAGTGAACGGGCCGAAGCGTGGAGGGAAAGTTAGAAAGACGGTTACGCTTCGATCCGGACGTACACATAAAGTATATGCCGTGGAGACGGGAGAAGTGCGGATGGCCGATTGAAGCAGAGAGAAGTGGATTCGTGCCGAATTCGGGGGAAGCGGGGAGAGATGACAGAGGAAACCGAAGCGAGCCGACTGAGGCATGATGTAGTAGTGCCGGCACAGAACCTAGGAGGATCCTAAGCCGTGGGGGGGAGGCGGCGAAAAGCCCCATAGGTTCTCTGATGGGAATCATGTGAGATACATTTTCTTTATATGAGTAGAGGAGGAGGAATTAGGGGAGGATGGAGAGCCTTGCTATATAAGTAGTCTACAAGAAAGCAACCAATATCGTGCGCCAATCACCTAATCAACAGTCATGAATTTTAATCGTTGAGCATTCGGGTGTGTGGATAGCAGACCAATCAGGCGATAAAGGAGACAATAATGGTTGCTGCAAATTAGAAAGGCGTAGGCGTTGCGAGGAGGTGAGGGAAGTTCCAACATAGGTGTCTGGTGTTTGTGTAGCTTGGTTTTGCGGTGATGAATGTGAGGTGATATAAGAGGAGGTTACGGCTTCCATCATGACCTTGGATGTATGGCCGGACGGGCCGGCTGATGACTTGAGACGGGGGGGGGGGAATGGGACGTGCCGTATGACTTTGAATGGCATAGGGCCAGACGGACTTTGGATGATGCCAGAGGCCAGACGACGTGGGATGAATGGCCAGACGGGCCGAACAACTTGGAATGATGCGGCCAGACGGGCAGGACGACTTGGACGAATGGCAATGGGCCGGATGACTTGAGACTAATGGCGGACGCGCCGGACGACGTTGGATGAATGGGCAGACGGGGCAGACGACTTGGGATGAATGAACGAACAAGCGGGCCGAAAGACCTTCAAATGGACGGTCGAGAGGAGTAGATAGAAGGGATTAACTGCACATTTAGATGGATGTTGGGGCGTGCTTCAAAAGCGCCGAGGCAGGTTATTGTGAGATACCAGGATTAGTGGTGTAACAATATGAACAAAACCACCGAAACCAGTCTGGTGGTGTGCTGTAATGTCCAGTAGATGAGATGGGTGATCCAACAAATTGTTCACTGAAATAGAACTCCGTAAGTGATAGAGACGACGGAGGCAAGAGGAGATTCTATTTTAGTTAAGTGCAGCAAAAAGATGCATACTGTTCGTGGAGGGGCGCTCGTCGAAACATTGCAGACGGGCTGGCCGGACGGCAATGATGGTGAAGATGGGTCCAACACACAGTGCGCACACCCCACGGGACTAGATTTCGGCAAAGCGTGGCGACATGTTGGATTGTTTGACGACACTGAACTGGTTGGATATCCTGCAATACTTGACCAAGGCGATGCAGGGCCTGTACGATGACAACACTAGACTGGCTGTTGATGACAACAATGAATGGCGCGATGATACACCTGACTGCTGGTGGCGTCAAGAAGATGTAGTTATAGGGTTAAGAGTAGGCAGTTCGGTGCGCATTCCAATCCGTTTGCACTACATACGTCTGTGGGCCCGGGAACGGCACAATCTGGGGGAGGGGGCTGTGAAACGGGAGTGGAAGTTAGCCTGTATTTCTTAGTGTTTTTTTTGTCTAGAATAATGTCTCAAATGGTCATCCATAGCTTTGCTTTACAAATTAATTTCCATTACATCAGGTTTAATTGGGCAAGTCATGTAAGAATCGTGAACTCTTTAGAAAGGTCACGCCCTGCCAATCCGCGCGAAGACCGACACGGAGGTCATGTACTTGCCCAAGCAGCGCGTCGGCGCCCAGCGTGATCAATCACCCACGCGGTGGGCAGCACTGAGAAGGAAAAAAAGCTCACCTCAGTTTGATGTTTGGACTCGACCATAGGTGCGGTATTCGAATTGCTGTCGTTTCGAAGAGATTCTGTACCAATTGGATTGGGCAAGTTTAAGTGAACATTAAAATCCATTGTGTTATGAAAACTATTGTAGCTGAGAGCATGAATAATCAAGATTGTGATGTTAGGTTAGATTTATGGAAGAAATATTGCCGAAAATTGTGTGTGGAAAGTCAACATTTACTCGTCCAACCATTTGAAAAATTGCAGGCAGTATGTTCGTAATTAACGTAAGAATCATGTCAGGATAGCTTCTGATAATTAATGGGCATTCTAATGTAACGATAGGATGGTGAGGTTTACTGTCATGGAAACAGGAATTACGAAAGGTGCAAAATAGTAGCGTGAAAAAATCGAGAAGGGAAATCGCAGTGTGCATGTGTACAGTCATCTGGACATAAACTGAAGGGAAAATCACTTGAATTTATATTTCGTTAAATCTTAAAAAATCATTGATTGAATTACCGATCTGCCAGTGATGGGAGATTCGTTGGTGTGTGTTTTGTTGTTCAAACTCACTTGATAAAATACGAATGAAGGAGAAAGGAGGTTTTTTTACACGATTGCGCCATTCTTGTACATGGTTCAGAGGCTTACTGTGGCGCCGCGTACAGTCTGGTCGTTTCATGCAACATAGCAAGTTTATTGTGTGATACGCGTAAACATGACCTCCTCATTCTGGCTCCATGTGACGGTTAGTAGCAGCCCATTGAATACGTGGCGCATGGTTGTTTCTTGTCGTCGTTGTTGTTTGACAATGCAGGGTCTCTAGGGACCTATGTCGGCTCTTGAGGGATTGTTTGAGAGATATTATCTTGAGTATGATGTTGATGACTAGTAAATATAATCAATGAAATTGGGAATAGATTTGTGATTTTTCGGAAATAATAAGATTTTGTTGTTGGAAAAATGCAACATCGTGAAATCTCTTCTCCTCTTTGATTTTTCATTTGTTAAGTTATTCACGCGTCACTATGCAAATTCCAGGGTATTCACTGTATTTTACTTCACATGCGCAAGAATGATAATAACTAGGAGAGATAGAAAATATACTTACAATGTTGGGTGATATTAGTTTTAAGACTTGTAAAGAAGTTAGAAGCGATCAAGAACAGGATTAAATATTTTCCTTTAATTCATGAAGGATTAAATTCAGTAAACTTAGGGTCATTCATCTATGTTGCTGCAGCAGGCGCACCGAACTGGTAATGATTGAAAGATGGGTAGGAATATTAATAATTGCGTGTGTTATTAGTAAAGATTGTAAGGAAGTTAGAAGCGATGAAGACATAGTTAAATATTTTCGCCTCAAACTGTTTGGTTTAGTAGAAGTTAATTCAGTTAATAGTTAATAATATTATATTATATAGGTGAAGATAAGGACTAATGTTCTGTCTAAATGATAGGGGAAGTTGTTATTCTTTCTTTATTTTGGATATTATATGGTGAATCAAAATAAATACGTATACTAACATAACTTCTAAAGACACAAGATAACTTTTGACCCTGCATCAATAGTGTTAGAAAGTATCACTTCTTCCTGCATTTATGGAAAATTTGGTGAATTAATTAAATTGTTGTCAGTTTGATGCTTTTTGCGGAATAACTAAAACTTCAATTAAAATAATTATCATTCTGTAGGGATAGTTAGGAACAGGGCTCTCCATAGGGAATAATTATGACGGTCCCCTATGAAATAGACGGATTATGGGTATTTATTGTTGATGTGATTGAGTGCTGGGAACATATGCCCCTCCCTTTAGAGGTAGTGTGGAAATGTGGAATTAAGAACTGGGATTACTCAACATCATGGCGAGTATTGTACTAGATCGAGGGGGATGATCGTGAGTTAAAAAAATACAGACCTATCAATCATGGCGGGCATGTGATTGATAAGGGGGTGTGATGTGAGTCAAAACAATTTGGGGATAAATAAGGAAGTTGAGGAAATAAGATTAAAGAAAAAAGAGATAAATGACCATCATCTTCTTTATTTCTTTATTTTCGCATTAACCATGAGTTGTATTGCAGGTATTGAAAGGTAAGCTAGGCATTGTGGTTCAAACTTTGCACTCGAAACTTGCAGGGGACGATCGGTCCACCTCTACAATTCAGGGACGAGGTCCCACTGTACAATTCAGGGACGAGGTCACACCCCCCATTCTACCATTCAGGGACGAGGTCCCACCACTCGACAATTTCAGGGACGAGGTCCCACTTATACATCAGGACGAGGTCCCACTATACAAATTCAGGGGACGAGGTCCCTCTTATCTACAATCAGGGACGAGTCCCACTCTACAATTCAGGCACGAGGTGCCACTCGACTATTCAGGGACGAGGTCCCAATCTACAATTCAGGGACGAGGTACCACTCGACGGTTCAGGGACGAGGTCCCACTTTACACTTCAGGGACGAGGTACCACTCGACGGTTCAGGGACGAGGTCCCACTTTACACTTCAGGGACGAGGTACCACTCGACGGTTCAGGGACGAGGTCCCACTTTACACTTCAGGGACGAGGTCACACTCGACAATTCAGGGACGAGGTCCCAGTCTACAATTCAGGGACGAGGTCCCACTCTACATTCCAGGGACGGAGGTCCCAATCTACAATTCAGGGACGACGTCCCACTCTACAATTCAGGGACGAGGTCCCAATCTACAATCCGGGGACTGCAGGTTCCCACCCTTACAATCAGGGACGATCGGGTCCCACTCTAAACATTCAGGACGAGGTAGACACTAGGAAAAGTAAGGGACACGATTACCTAGGGTAACAACTAGACCAGATGCCCGGGAAGACGCTTTTGGTCTTCGCTTCGGGTCCCAAATATAAAATTCAGGGGACGACGGTCCCACTCTAAATCTCAGGGACGAGGGGTCCACTCGACGCTTCAGGGCCGAGGTCCCATCGAGTTTCATGGCTGATATGGTTTGAACCAAAACAGTGCCTGGTTTAATTACTGAGAGTGTGGTTGTGTGTGTAAGATATCAAAACTCACATATGGTAAAGCAAACATATGCACCCTAGGTATCATATGGTTGTATTTACGGTGCCGGCCAGGCTAGAGGGGGGACCCCATGGCCAAATTTTTATGAGTATTAAGTAAGAGATTAATTATATTCAAAATTGGGCTTAATTACTACATTTAGGGGATTCTGACTTTGTTGATTTTCCAAATTGAGCATTCCAAAACTTACATATTGTTGCCATAAATATTCTTTATATAAGTGTAGGTTGGTGGTTCGGCAGTGAAAATTGGCTAGTGTTACATGTATGGTATATTTTCTGGCATGCTGCCGATTTTAGATTGATGACCGAGTTTTCATTATTAAAGTCTATTATTTTTAAATTGTGCCCGTAGTATGTGGTGAGGAGACGGCGAGAAGGGTAGAAAAGGGGTGAGGAACGGGTAGTGGTAAATTAGGTAGTAAATGAAAGTGTGTAAATAGTTTATAAAGGAACATATATAATCGCAGTTGCTGTGGACTGCTAACAGAGGTACTTGACGTTGTGATGTAAACTACGACAAGGCGAAGGGTTTAAGAAATACTGGAGAAACTGATTGTACCGAGTCAAGTGCGTCATTCGGAAGGGAGCGCAAGGTTCTGCCCCTTGGAAACTTACCCGCGAGTCCTCAGGGGGCGCTACCAGCCGTACCGCTACACGATATAGCCGGTGGGGGGTCCATAGTCCGGGGATCCAGACGGATAAGGGAAAAAAGCGTGAAAACTAATGTTGCGCCGTAAAGAGTCAACGAATCGATTACTCTATTGTTCACCATTGTTCCAGGGACTATGAGTACGCCGGTCAATGGTTACTTCTACACCGTTTATTGCAAGGGGGGTGAAGCCCATTTCAAAACCAGTACGTCCGTGCTGGGGCGCTGATCATTTGAATATTGCCACGGAATAATTATTAGTTTGGGTGCTTGTATCCCTCATATGTCAATTCGATACAAACAATCCGGCAAAAAATATATCATTTGTTGGATGTTGGTGCTATTGGGTGGTAACTTTTGTCCTACCCTGGCCACACAACGAATGAAATGACACGTCAGAGCCGTCTTGATTTAAAAAACCGCCTCAATGAATACTCTTTCACCTAAGCGCGCATTGCTTTATGGGAAAAGAGTATCTGAACACAATTATCCAGGTGCCCTATTATTACACCTGGCCACCTCTAACACATAGCATCATTTGTATCACTACCGATTAGTGTATTGCAAAGCGGCACCACATGTATGTGGAAGAAGCGGAGGCAGCCATTGTTTCTATTGTTTGTACTCTATTTTTTCTTTGTGGTCGGCAAAACATGCGAGACTAAGAATTTCTAAGATGAACGTAAACGCTTTACCTCTCCTATCTTATAGAACCTCTTTGGTACTTTGACCAATGCAAATAATCCCACGGAAAAATTATGAGCTTACTCCACTCTGAACGCCAACCACTGTTACGTCTGTTAGTGCCCTAGTCATGGGTAACCGTAGCTTGTTAAAGGGCCATGTCCGATCGCTATTGCCTCGTCCCCAGAACCCAGATTTTCCTTCACAAGTGGTCAAAATCAGTTTAGTAAACGTTTCGCAAACAGAAGTTCCCAAGCATGCACATGAGGTATTATTGATTCGTACATGCGCTTATATGATGTTGTGCATAGCCCCCACCCCCCGCACGGAATAAAATGGCATACCTATTGTCTACTGGGGGCTCTATATGGGACGCCTTCCAAAGTGTTGGTAGGCTATCTGGCATCAGCAAAGCAAGCTACTATTTTTCTCATTTACCCTTAGAAAACTTAGGGCTAAATTATGTTTGCTTTGGATGTGTATGAGCGAAAATTTTGCCCCATTTTGGTCAATCTATATTGATTTACAAGTTACAAAATCACGTGTTTTTAGCTCGCACTCAAAAACGAGTTTAATTAGTGGGTGAAACTTTACAGATTTTGTTTTGGGGTGAAACCTTTATATAGTTAAATCGGCAGAAAATCATCCCCTTTAAAACCAGCATCCTCGTCCACTTTTATGCCACTAGACATTAAGTGCAAAGCTGTTGAGAAATACCTAATACCCTCCTCCCCCAACACATCATAATGCGCGAAAAAACCAAGTGTTCAATTTTGCGTAATCATCCAGACACACCGCTTTATATCCTAACGCCCTTATTTGCGAAACTCTACGATCACCGCAAAAAAGGTGAGGTACGCGTATATCTATAGAGCAAGTTCCCGGACCAATTTCCACCTAACCAAGGCATGCGGCCGCTCCGGTGATTTTTTCAAAGTGTTAAAGAGACTGAGGAATTTACCAGAAAGAAGAAGAAGCGCCCCAACCCCAAAGAAGCGCCCCATTTTTGTCAAACCCGCGGTTTTTTTTTTGATATTTGGAATGCTTTACCAACGTATGAGGACGCACATGAAGTGAATATAGCCGAATACGCCTCTTAGTGTAACAGATGAGATTTGGTATTTTATGTAGTGCACCGACAGAAATTCAAAGCATGGTTTTATTGAGGGATGAGTTACGATAGCAGGCAAGTTCCCAAACAAGGCTTTGCGTTTCTTTTGATTGTTTGTCCAATAAACCTTCCAAACGCTTTCGGTAGGTGGTCTTACCAACCGATGCAGTGCAATTTGATAGGAATTCATTGTCTCAAAAAGATCTCCTCCTGCGTTAAATGCAGTAGGTAAGGGATATATCCCCCCCCTCCCCCCCCCCACAATATTTGATGAGCGGGGATGGTCTATACGATCATCCCCCCCTTGTTGTGCCATTTGTTCATGTGTTTTGACCAAAAATAACCCTAAATGTTAAATAATAGTTTAAACATGGTAAAATTTCCGCGCGCTTCGAGCGCATTTTGTCCTAATTACAATTAAATTTAACGGCATAGCTTCTAAAATTGCAAAATTTTTAGCGCGCTTCGCGCGCAAATGTGCTAGTGAGAATAAATATTTTCAGCAAAATCCGTTCATTCATAAACTTCATCACCCCCCACCCCATGTCAAAAAGAATTTACGCCAACTGACTCCAAAATGAGTGGTTGCTACTTAAAAAGAGTGATATTCCCACTCAAAAAAGAGTAAAAAATCCTCCAAAAAAAGAGTGGATTCCCCGTTTGAGGAGTGCAACGAAGGAAAACCGAAACCGAGTGGAGAAGCACTCTTTTTTCGAGTGATGTCACTCTTTTTGAGTGGGGATTCGCTCTTTTCAGTACAAAACCACTCATTTTTTGGAGTGGTTTACAAGAAATTCACTATCACAGTAGGAAAGCGAAATTTTACGGAGAAGGGTCTTTGTCCCACAAGGTCTGTCCTGGCACCCAGTCTCTTCAACATCTAGTCTCCCGATATGCCAAAGGAGATTCGTTCGCCCAGTACTCCTACGAAGACGACACGGCACTTGGCATAGCTGCTGATTCCTTTGAATCTTTAGAAACAGTGTTGCAGAAAGACCTCATCACTGTACGCCCATTCTTCCACCGATGGCACTTGAAACTTCATGCAAACCCAAAGACCGTCAGATCTGTTTCCAACTTGCAAATCGATCGCAAAAAAGCGAACTTAAAATCACATTCTAGAGGGAGAAAAAAGGCACATGACACACACCGATAGTACCTTGCCGTCACAATGGACCGCAGCCTTACTTTCAGTCAACACATCAAGGCAGTCGCTGCCAAGGGACGCAGGTCTCGTGTCAACCTCCGCAGAAGGCTCGCGGAGGAAGGATGGGTGTGCCATCTTTGAACCAATTACATATCCAACGGTTGCCTTGAGCTACTCCACTGCGGAATACCTGCCACCAGTAGGGGAGTACAGTGTACATTCACACAAGATTGCTGTCGTTCTGAATGATGCCATGAGACTTGTTAGTGGTTTGCTTTTTGGCGACCGCCTGTAGAAATATCTTCCAATTCTGTCTGGCATAGCTCCTGCAAACCTTAGGAGGAAAACCTTCAGACGATCAAGCTCGCCAAGAAAGAATGTGATGAACCTGTAGCCTAACTTTCTCCAAACTGGCGATTGTGGAGGGAGCCACAAACCATTAGCCAAATAATAGTGACTGTGAGGTCTACAAGTCCCCAAAAGAGGAATTCCAGGCCTGATCAACCTGGAGATGACGCTGAAATGATGAAACTATCAGTTGGTTAAAGACGGAACTTCAACTGTGATTTTGGACTTGCAAGAACTAACGAGGACGGTGGTGTTGCCTAGCATTCTACACTTTAGTTAACACGTCGTTTTGCAAGGAGCGAGCCCAGGAGGGAGGTTAGGTGGTAACGTATCTGTCGTGGATGAACGTAACATGAGGATTTATTTCTTATAGGGCTGGAAAATTGTTACCCTGAAACCGGAATTTATGACAAAAACATGTATAATATAACCTTGACATCTTCTCGATTTATACATTATTGGAACATTGGGTTGGCCCGTTATTGTAGACAATTTTTACCAATTCGACTTATGGTAACGTATCTAGCTGCAATATTGGCGACATGATTTCAGAGAACTCTTGCGAAACTTTAATAATTTCCAATATTATCTTGTTTGAACTTAATAATTAGGGAATACTAGAGGCTGACTTAAAAATGCAAGTAATCTGTGATAGGGCCGCTCTTGGTACGAGCAGGGGACACATTGTAAAGAACGGGGATTGGGCTGGGGCATGGCGAAAAAGCAAGATTATGCATCTCTTTGCCTTATTGCTTGATACTTTCTTGCCCGTTTACAACTTCTAGTCCGGATCACTTTGAACCATAAATCCTAAGTACAATGATATTAATAAAACATTCTATTTTCTTAACGACCCCCAAAAAACAAGCTTTTAAAATGTGACCCATTTATATAGCGACACGATAAAACGACTTTTGAAACACTTTATCGGAGGAATGGACATATCTGCGATTAAGTGTATTTTCTACTCCGTCCAGCTCGGCGAGTAGTGAAGATGGCAAGATCGTCGGCGTGGCCATATTGTCTAGATGTTTTTGAGGTAAGTCGTGATATACAAGTTGAACAGTGTGGGAGCCAATACTGATCCTTGTGGGACTCCGGTCCTCAGACGAGCGCAGTCGACTGCTCTGCCCATCACTGGTCTTACGACAAAACTACGGTTTGAAAGCATTTTACGCAGGGGGGTCGGGAATGGTCGGACAATATGTGTTCAGCCAAAGGAGAACGTTAATTATGTGAAGTAAAAGGGCTGACCTCAGAGATTTTCGATTGAGGGCGCACTGCCAATTTTCAACACAATCGTGTTTGTGCTATTTATACATAATGCTGTTCCATATACTAATCATTGTATGAAAAAACTAAGCTCAAACGAAGTACTTTCATTGTTAAAAAAAATTCCGGATCCAGCAATTTTTTTTGTTCTACACGGTATATTATCACATGGCACTGTACACTGTGCAAGAATGTTTACTGCATCAACGGACTAATCCGATTTATCTTTTACTTTGCTGAAATAACCATTTTATATGACTATCTTTAGTTCTAGATGACTCTTGTTAATGGGACTACACACAAAACAAAAAATTATATTTCGAAATCTCTGGAGTCAGCCTTTCAAGCTTACGTTCGACCCCTGGGGATGAGAGTCGAATGAGTGTTTGAAATGAGAAGCGCGGAGATTCGATCAAATGGGGAACCTGGGAAGACACGGGTCACCTCCCTTAAGGGGAGTTTGAGCATAGCAATCTCAGTTGGAAAGACGCAAGAGATCGTTAAGAGTATAGCAGAGTTATTTTGCTATCATGGCGTGTTGGAGGGCGAGTTGATATTGGGAGACCCTAGGGAGAAATAGGATGGATAATGGGATGTGCAGCGATGATTCAGCAAGCCAATTAGGCGATATCTCTATACCGCAGCGTGAAGAAGTGGGAAGGCATGTCAAGGAGTTGTTAGAGAAGGGGCTATTGAAACCAGCAGAGAAGTGCTTTGTCAAGTCATGTTGTTACAGGTTAAAAAGGACGGTCTTCCTAAACGCTGGGCATTGACTTAGTGATGCTCGAAAAAGTCTGCTTTCGCCACTGTTAGTGGGTTGCATGCATGGATGGAATGTTCCTCTTTGATTTGCACTGCGCCTTCAACGTTCGAAATGGTTGATGGAAAGGGCGTTAGCTGGATTGAAGTGCGGAGCTCTTTTGATATACTTGGATGACGTGACAGTGTTTGAGTAATCCAGAGAAGAAGCCGATTCGGTTTTAGTCAATGGTAGAGGGCTTGACCCAGGATCGTGGTGCAGGGCTGAAGCTCAAGCCTTTGAAATGTCATTATTTCAGAGTAGTGTGTAGTGGGCATGTGGTGTCGGAAGAGGGCATTAAGATGGAGGGATCCCTCCAAGATAGTTTCTTGGGACTTGCGTAGTTTTCCATCGCCGGTTTTGCTGGAATTGCAGCTCGCTCTCGATGCAAGAGAAGACGGCTATGTTTGCGTTGACAAGGTAAAGTGAAGAAGCATTCTCGAGGCTGAAGGCGGCTTTAGTCGAGCGGGTAACGATTCTGCCTTACCACGACCAGAGGGGCAGTTCATCCTGAACACAGGACGCCAGTAAGTTTTGCAATAGGGCTGTGCGTGTTACAGGAGCAGATCAATCTGATCTGAAGAAATACTCGGTAAAATTGCTTGAAGCAAAATCACCCGAGCATACCAAAATGGCGCAGGTGAAAAAAAAGACAAGACCCTACGATAATTTAATTACATAGTCTAGGCAAACATAGTGTAGTTTTGAAACTTTCCAATGGTACTTGAGGTCTAAGACGGAGAAGGAAGGTCTGTTCCATTCGGATATGGTATTTGGGAAGTAACTGTATTATAGACATTTGTTGACACTTTATAGGACGGAATTTCATGGGTGATATGCCTGGTGGTGTTGTTAAGTTTGACGTTGAACATTATTCTGGAATGAGATTAATATGTCCATTGTATGAATTTTATACATGATTGCAAGACGGATGTTTTTTCGTCGTTCCTGCAAACTTGGCCATTTCAAATCATTGAGATATTAGTACGGACCATCTGATATAGTGAATTATTCGCCACAAATTTAGCCGCTCTGCGCGGCCACCATTTTCAATTCTTTTGAATGTCAGATGTTACATGGGTATCCCATACAGCACAGGGCATATTCTAAATAAGGCCGATAGGGCACAATATACATTGTTTGCTGTTCTTGGAACAAGCGGTGAAGATTGAAGATTTTACGTCTGGAACATAAATGCCCTGTTTGACCTTGGAAAAAACTATTCATTTACGTGTACCGGGACCTTTTAAGTTGTTGAGAGATTTCTACGCTCAAGTACGGAAGATATGATACATTCTAGATGTTATTACCCATGTATAGGTATATACAAGTGGACATTGCGTTTTTGGGTATTCGAACGTTTTACACTTAGATACATTGAAACCATTGCAATTACACGACAATTATGAGGGATTTTTTTTGGGGGGGGGAGGGGGGGTTCTTTCTGCAGTACTTCATTGTAATGGGATGAATTTTAATGACTCTATACAAAGGACAGTCATCTGCAAAAAGACGACGAATGTGAGTCGAAGTATCAAGATCCGCAGCACTATAATTAATATATATTAAAAACATCAACGGACCTAACACCGTCCCTTGAGGGACCCAAATAGAACTCGTTCGGGCTGGCTGATTCGCCGTTCTCCGCAACACCCTACCTAATCCACTTGAGTTCGGGTTGTTAACCAATTTTGTATCCATCTCCAGATATTTCCCCTTATACCATACTGTTCTAACTGCGAAGTAAAAGTCGTTGGTGCGGGACGGTGTCAAGCTTTTTGGAAATCCGAGTATTTAGAGGTCGGTGTGGAGCTTATGGTCAAGATTCCGGGCAAGGCTTCTATAGTGATAATTAACTGGATTCCCGTTCCTGGTTTTGTCCTGAAGCCATGTTTGGAAGTGATATAGGTGTTTGTATTTTTCCAAGTTGAACACATTAGATGATAATAGCATGTGGGGACCATGAGCTTACATGTTACAGAGTGAGGGACACTGGCCATGTAATTTGCTGGGTAATCTTTTGGTCCCTTCTTAAATATGGCCTGATATATTGGCGGTAGCCATCACTAATTTACATCACCGGTTTCTAAAGATTGATTGAAAATATTGGGATTATTGGAGCCAGTTCTTGATTTAACTCTTTAAAAGAATGTGTGACGATTACACCATCAGGTCCACCCTTTTCATGGTTTTACTTCTTCAAGAAAGCCTTTTCTTACACCTTTATATGGGTCTTTTCCAATGAATATGGTCCTCAAAGTGTGCATGATGTTCAAAAGGTCAAAATCCATACTTAGATAATTTTCTTCCTGCATTCCAAGTGTTCTGATACACTTTGTCAACCAGAAATCGAAGTTAATTTGACAGAAAATTCAGAAATGCCATATTTGAAGAAAGTAATATTTACTCCCATAGAGTTATGGGGGAAATGAACATGTAACACTGGGACACCGGCGTCCTTGTACATGTGATTGGATGCTGTAATAGGATTGTAGCTACATAAATATACCAGAATTGGTTTGTAGTTGCAAATGTTGTCTTTTGAACATTTCATGAGTGAATGTAAGTCTGCCTTTCAGTCAATAATACCGTTTTACTTGACTTGCAGTTCAACGTGTAACGCGGACACAACTATTAGGTGCCACACTTCACAAAAGACCAGAGGTGAAGGTGACCTTTTTTTGGTTTAAAAAATATGTTAGCAAATTTCTTTATCAATTATGGTATGGAAAATGCATACAGTGACTTAAAAGTGAAAATACAGAAATACTGCATTATAAATTATCAACGTGTAACATCGGACACCACAGTTACGTCTTGATCCAGTTTGTGCTAAATCTGAATATGACAAAATTTATTGTCTCTAAAGCTTGTTAAGATTTGTACCTGCAGTCATATATTATCATTATAAATTGATATAGAGGTCTATTGGACAAAAATATGGAAGTCACACACGCTTCCAATATGTAACAAAAACATTTTAAGTCGGACACCAAATGTTACACGTTGATTCTTGAAGTTTATAGAAGATACCACAGTGACAATAACAAAGAAATATTTTAAATGTGATCTGTTCATATGTTTTTGTAACTATATTCTGCCCACTATATCAAATAAACGGATATTCTCACTATACATGATAGAGAGGGTCGATTTGGACCAAAATATGACTCACCACGCTTCCAATATGTAACAAAAACATTTAAAGTCGGACACCAAATGTTACACGTTGATTCTTGCACTTTATAGAAATACACAGTGAAATAACAAAGAAATATTTTAAATGTGATCTGTTCATATGTTTTTTACCTATATTTCTGCCCACCTATATCAATAAAAGGAAGTAAACAACCATTTTCTTGCATTACAACTTATTTCTGATTGTTCACTTTCTATGTCACAAAATGTCCCTATGTTTAACCCCGGACACCATCGTATTCAGTGAAAATTAACGAAAATGTTATAAATAATTTGCACCAAGTTGGTTGGCATATGAAAGCATTTGATTTAGTCCACAAGTTGAACTCATTATCATTATAAAAACTGTTTTGGTCTAATTAAGATAAACAATTTTGTGATCACACATATCAAAAATGTGATTGAGGACATTTTTCATGGAAAGACCCATATCTATAGTTAGGTTTTCTATTGTAGGAAACGGATTGCCTTCCATTGTTGGTATATTCGAAAGGTCTTCTTTTGTGAAGACACTTGAATATTGGTTGCTTACCGCCTCCGCTTTTCCTTTACCTGTTTACTACTAGTGATTTCGATTCCTCCTACATTTAGAGTCGCAACTCCACAACTGTCACGTCTGATATGTTTAATGTGGGACCAAAATCTTTTCCCAACTGTTGCAGTACCTGTACGGGGGATTCATCAACTAACCCTCTTAGATAATCATTCTTGGACTTTTGCAATTCTTTGTGCACAGTTTTCCTCAAGCTCTTAAACTTATTCCACAGTTTATCCGATTTAATTTTTGTTGTTATGCATTGTAACACACGCTGTTTTTTTTGCGGATGAGCCTCTTTATTATTATTCCAAGGGGTTAACCATGGGGAATGGTCCCAACGCTGCTTGAATAGTTTTTTTTTGAGGAACATGTTTTTTCTCATCTGGTTGATCGGCTAGTAGGTATAGCCAGTTCTCATTAGCCAAGCGTTCATTGTTATACAAGCCTCTGTTTTAACCGCATATCGCTCTTCTTCAAACCTTCAGTGTTCATTTCTTAAAATACAAACACGTTGCGGGGATGCTGCATATGCGCTTTGCTTTGACCATTGACCCACAGCCGTAACTATTCATGCTATGATCGCTCAGGCCAGGGTATCCTGCACTTGCTCCCCAGATCTGGTTGGTGGTGGAACAATCGATCAGAATATTATCCAAGCGGGTAGGTTTCTGGACTTTTTGATAAGACCATGATCTTCAACGGTGTCTAACAAAGCTCTATTAACTTTGTAACCATACTGGTGGATTGGGCTTAATGGTATTAGAAGACCATTCAATATCAGGGCAATTAAAATCACCACCCAGTATAATCTTAGGCATTTTTTACCCAGGAAGCTTGTAAACTGATAACTGGTTCGGGTTTGTTATTTATTGGTCTGTAATATGAGGCAATATACAGAGGTTTTGTGCCTGAAATTGTATCTACACCACAAACTCTCAATCCCGTATTGCGCCAAGGTATCGTCGAGGAATAACCTCCTTGCCGACTTGAGGGATCTCATGGAGGTGCCAGCTCAACGACCCTACACACCACCGCCCTGGTTCTAGTCCACAGCACTGCTGAAAATGCCGCCCCAGCATGGTGCAACAGCTCACACAAAGAAAGCGGGAACATTGGCGTAACCAGTTTTTTCAGGGGGGAAAAGGGGGGGGGCACATATATTTCCAGGGGGGCAAACATATATTAAAATGTGTTAGTATAGTATATGGGCCTATGTACATCACTAATTTTTCAGGGGGGGGGCAAGGGGGGGAAGATTCCCCACAGGGGGGCAGCTCCCCCCCCCCCCTCTGGTTACGCCACTGAGCCTGGACACAGGACGCAACGGACCTTGAGAACCATCAACTGGCTGCCTCGGTTCTACTCCATCTGAATTTCCTACCAGTGCTTTCAGGCATTGCACCTGCAGTACTTCGGAGAGAACACCACACGCATAAACAGTGAATAAGGCCCTGCTGGACAACAAGCACCTGCTGCATAACATTGTGAAAGAATCACACCAACTCGTCAGACAGAGACTGCGCTCTCGCCGACCTTTCTGCCGCCGCTGCTAAACTCTCCAGTTCCCCTTTCAACAATCTTACAGACACGGAATACTGCCTGGCTAGATACCCCAAGACCAGATCAACTCTCTATTACACCTAGGACAGAACTACCACCTGGAGCCAATCTCCCACGCAAGGAATGGGTCACAGTAAACCTTATTCGCACAGGATTCAGTCGCTTCAATAGCAAGATGCACCGATGGGGCTGCGACAATCGCCAGCCTGCCAATGTAGATCCCCCATCAAAGACTGCGGATATCATTTAATGAGTGCCCTACCGTTTCGTCCACGGTGGGACAACAGATTGCTCAACCCCAACCAATCCACAGTGAGTTGGCTCCAACGCTTACAACAATTTAGCTGCTGCCTCATATGCAAGAAGAAGAAGAAGAAGGAGCAAGATGGCGTGGAACGGGAAATAGCTTAAGGCAGCAAGTCATTGTCTCGGCCATGCAGACAGAGAGGAATTATTGCGTGACGAGAAGGGAGCTTCTGGCCATTGTTGTCTTGAAGTATCGCCATTATTTGTGGGGAAGTAGGCTGAAGGTGCGGACGGACAATGGCTTGTTGCGACGGTTAGTAAACTGCAAGGATCCGGAGGACGGGTGTTGGGGCGCTGGCTGGAAGTATTTTCAGTGAACCATCATCACATGCAGATGGGTTGTCGAGGATACCACGCAGGCAGTGTGGGCGCATGGAGGGTAAAACGGATCGGAGCACGTTGACGTTCCTGATGCCGAGGTGGCCAGTGAAGGGGATGCTCTTGGGACCTCAGTGGTGTAACGCGAGGGGGGCAAATTAGGTGATTTGGGGTTCTGAGGACAGGACACTGGACTGTGGTGTACCAACATGCCTGGAGGGATGTAATAGAAAGTGTGAGGAAGGTGACGGTCCCATTTCATTGGCAACCCATGTCTGCAATGTGACCATGTAGCCAGAGATCTCTTTGGAAAAGATACGCGGACATTAGCCGATGCGACCATGGCCTTTTTATTGAGGAGTATGTAGGCGAGTGAAGAGAGACCCGCTTGGACAGAATATCTGTATTATCGTCGGCCCTGAGGACACAATGGGTCAGTGGGACATGTTAGCTTTGAAGGAAGGTGTTCTAGTAAAGAGATAGGAAGGCAGCTATGGCGGGATGGATTGAACGTGATTGTGTTGCCAAGGGAGATGAGGAAGTGAGCGTTAGATGAGGTATGATTACTAAAGACTAATTGGGCATTTAGAGAAATTGCGCGAAAGTCAAAGATTGCTACTACTGGGTAAGAATGAGTACTGATGTGAGGGAGTACATCTGTGCAAGTGATATGTGGGCTGCACCAAGAGGAAGGGACCCGACTGTTCATCGAGCCCCACTTCAACAGTCCAGGTAGGAGATTCCTTGCGGAAAGTTTAGCCATTTGATGTGCTGGGATCCTTCACGGAAACGGATAATGGGAATGAACGTTGGTCATGTTGCGTGATTATATTAACTACGTTGGATGGAGGCTTATGCCATCAAAGATCAGAGCAGCAGAGACAGTTGCCACGAAGCTAGTAGCATTGGCAGGTTTGATGTTCCAAAGAGTTACACTCCGACCAAGGGATGGCAACTTGAATGAAGGTTTCCAGGAGATGATGCCGGATACTTTAGATAGATCAATGACCTTCCCGTTTTTATAACCCAAAGCCAATGGTCGGCCAAGCGGTATACCGCACCATGTACAAACGTGGTGTGTTCACTTACGATCTAGCCCTCAGAGCAAGGGGGATTGGGATTAGTATCTGCCATTATGTTGGCATTATCAGGGGGATTCACGAGCGATGATCGACGGGTATATGGTCCGTGTTTAAGAAAAGACAGTAGTGTGTCTACAAAGCCAATAAAGACCTCTCCTTCTCGAAGAAGCTAACTTGCCGCGGGTCGTATCTGTGGTAACGGAGTGTGCTGTCAGACGAAGTCTTTCGATAACAGAAATCAGACAAGACTAGCAAACCTAAGCTAGGGTAGTGCATGGCTGACAGGTTAAAAATGTATGAGGGCTCGAGCTAGCGTAATACAAGCACCCGAGGAGGAAGCAAGAGATTCAGCGAAGCAGGAAAAGGGGGAAATACATAGGAGTGGAATAATAACCAAGAGGGGTAATCGCATGTATTGTGGAATAGCCCACCAAGCCCGTAACCGATTTCTCTCACACAGCGCGCCGTGGTTTTTGCTGCCGAAGTACGCGAGTGTCGTCACTGTTGAGGCGGCAAGCAACACGCATATAAATCTGTGGTCCGCGTTATGTTTATCCGTGTTGCATTCACCAGTGTCCATGTCTGATCGGCCGTTCTTCTGCAATATATGGAAACCCCATCGATGAAATAACCATCGCATTAAAAAAAGATTCCTGCATTCCTAGGCTAATGCACAAAAAGTCTCCCGATGACACTGTAATTTGCTTAGGAAAAAGATGATATTTGAGTCCGAATGATAGCTTTGGCATCAGTTGTTATTGTTGTTTCACTTGAGTGTGACGAAGTAAATACCGCTGTCTCATAAGTATGCATTAAGTATGTTTTCCAAATGTACGACGATACGTAAACCAACTATGGTGGGGCCCAAAACTATGACAATGAAGTGCGTATGCCATATCATAATTTGGGCAACTAGATTTGGTTACGCCGTTTCAGGGGAGCATCTTCGGGTCTGGGTTATATTTACGTCGTGGGAAATAAATGATAACTGCTAGCACCCCGCCAAATCCGTAGCTGACCTTGAAAAGTATCAAAGGCACAGAAGACATAGTTGAGCCAAAGTGCAACGAAGCAAATGAAGCAAACACACGCAACTAGATCGGGGCCAGCAACTCCTGTAGAAGATAAGGGTGAATTCGGGATACAGAATCTCACGCAGCGATGGCCAGTGGGACTTGAAGTTTGAGGAACAGGAGGGAGTCTTACGATCAAAAGAGGAGAAGAATGCATAAACGCTGGTGAGAGAGTGCAGCCAAGTGTAGATGCAGTGACAGTCGGGGCGTGGAGAGTGCTCAGGAGTCAAAGGCTGAAGATGAGTTGGATGTGGAGGAGTCTGGTGCCGAGGCGACGCGCGGCTGGACGAGGGTAGGGCTCGAGTAGAGGGTACACCGAAAGGGTGTATGGAGATGTGAAAAGTGGAGTACTGACCAACAGTGAATAGGAGGAAAAAACATCAGGCTGAACTAAGGGCCCATAAAACCTTGCTAGTTCAGTTTAGGGAAAAGAGACAATGGCTGATGTAAAAACAAGTAAGGCCACTGAAACCATTGGGAAATAGTGTATTATGATGATTCATTATAATTGTTGCCCCAATTGTGTTGGAAAAAATGATGGATTTATAAATAAGCAGTTAATATGAGTAGTAGGTGTTTATGGCCGTAAATGATACAATACTCAAATTGGTAGATATGGAGAGTCCCCATGTGTTGGGAGGAGTAATAGAAGCAAGAGCAGCACATGACTTGAGACAGTTGAGATGGGCGTTATGAATTTAGACAGGCCGGATGGGTGTAGCTGCGAAGTGACATAGTGATAGCCGGTAATGGGCGAATGACTTGAGGAGTCGGATAGACGAGTGTTTATAAGTGGAGCGAAGAACATACCCTTTGCACTGGTGCAAAATTTCCATTTGCTTCAGCTCTTGGTTGTGTGCCGCAATGGCACACACTGGGAAGGGGGCTGTGTAGTGGATGGAACATTGTGTGATGGACTCATGGGAATATTAATTGTACATAATATTGTATAATCTAGGGGTTTGAGGTTATTTGAAAGCCCTGGCATAGAATCTGGTGTGAAAATTTCCTTGCATCAAGATCAGACCCCCTTATTGAGATATTCATCTTTAGGTCTGTCCGAGTCGTGTCACGTGGCCTGATTTTGCCAATCACTGCATCATCCATCCCTGAGCAAGACCGATCCCTGGCGTACGTAAGAATTCACAACGTATTGCGATTGCCATGCAGGTACCAGTGCTGATATAAACGTGGATGTGGAAGTTATAAATTAAGTTTGGGAACCAATCACATGTAAGCTGTGGTATACTTTCATCTTGTCATGCGTATGGTTCGTGCCGGTACAAGGATACCTGCGCTATACGATCATACAGCTAAAGGGGTGTTTTTTTTGGGGCATATCGAATGATCTTGCGCAAAAGCAAACACCCATTGCTGCCACACCCGCTACATTCCTACTGCTTGTATTGTAATCTGAAATGATTATTTAGTATTATAGGTGAACAACAAGAAATCCCAATGACTCAATGGCTCAACATGCTCAAAACAAAATAAAAAAAAGTATATCAATATTTTTTAGATCTGTAAAATAAGAACATGCATGACAAATTAATTGGAATTCCAGTACACGAAAATCAAAGATTCAAAATCAATTGAACTTTTTAGGAGCATCTCTTACTCTCATAATTTTGCTTGCTTTGGTGTATATTTCGACATCATATACCCCCACATATAATGACCCTTGGAGGTTTGCAATCCTATCCCGTTGTGTTAGGCTTTGATGTATTTGTATGTGAATAGGAAATTTTGTAAATTAAAGGAAAAAATGTCTGGATTTTTAAGTGTCGACCATTTTTTACCCTTTCAGGATCAGCCTGATCCGAAGGACACCCCATCCAATACCCTATTTGCAGAATACTTGGAATGCCCTTGACCTCTTCGACTCGGCAAAGGACTCAAAGACCTCTACCCTCGCATGATGGTGACTATCCAAACGGTTAATTCTAAAGATCGTGACCTCGTGGTCCAACAGCCTTCTCAAAGCATTCTTTGCAAGAACCAATCTCTCTCTCTCTTCCGTATCCATGATGTACATGTACAAGCGACACCCAATAATTAATGTCACCCTGCGTGACACGATCTCTCTTTCTTATATCAGTGTACAGCGACACCCAATAATTAACACCACCCTCCCACCCACCCTCACCGGTCTCCTTACCTATGTTGTCTGTCTCGAGCAGCAAGTACTGCAGTAGTCATTTTCATCATTTTCAGTACATCCTTTTCAGATCAAAGTCTAGGCATCCTGAATCCAGACAAAACTTTTCCCCACTAAAAATTGAAATAACGTACGTGGTATAGCCGCCTGGATCTGCTGTTAGTGATTCATTGTGCCTTTGTGTGGCGACAGGACGAGCAACGCCGTTATATTTAGGATTTCTTGGCTTCCATCGCCTGGCACAGCAGCCAAACTGAAGCGCGTCTCTTCGGTGAAGTCAAGTTGAAATTTTCGACTGACGTCACCAATCGCATAAAACTTCCCAGCATTGACCACAAATTAGCATGTTCCTCACATTCTTTCGTAATATTTTTTTGCTGGAATTTAAATGCGATTCTCTAAAATTGCAGAGATTATCTCTATGTTTTAGAAATTAACTATTGAAAAAAAATCTTTTACTTTAATTCAAGCATTTTTTCCGTATTAGCTTCGCAATCTCTGTTAGATCGCTTGAGAGGTCGCATATTTCAGAGGAGTATTTCCACTTAGAACCACGTAAATCAGGAGGTTCATTCCCTGGGGAGATGATCGTGAAAAACAACAGATTCACGATACGGAACAAAAAGTGATTACGAAAATTAGACTGGGGTTGATAAAGGCATTTTTTGGTCGTGCTCATCCAAACTACATGTAGATTTCACTGTATTGTAATCATGCCCACAAGCCTTCAGCAGAGGAGACCGTTTGGTAAGTGGAGGAAAAAAATAACACAATGTCTTGATGAATGAAATCGCACGAACCGGAATCAGACATTATGATGGCCGCCTTCATTCACACAAACAGTGGTCACAAAAAATAGAGTGTCAGGCCCTATGACTTGTAGTGTAGGCTAACTGAAATGGTTAATATATTTATACACGGATTACACAATTTAAAGAGACACTGGCACCACATTTGAAGAAAATAGTGCGCCCCGCAAGAAAGATTTTTTCAAAATGGGATATTTTGCATGGTTGTAAGGCTTTTATTATATACAAAGCCTCACCCGAAATGATTAAGACCAAATCAGCTTCCTTATCGGTAAAAAGACGATTTTTTAATTTAGCGTCGCCGGCGGACGCTATAAATCAGCAGACGACGAAAATGGCGTTTAACACAAGACACGCACGCCGTATGCAGTTTCCCAAGATATGACATTTGATCGGTCTATAACAAGTGGTTTAATATCAGTGAGTACGAGTCAAAATATTCAGTAATAGTACACATTTGTGATTAAAGTTCTGGAAAACTTCAAAGGTGGCCTACAAATTACCCTGGATGTCTTAATCCTTATCAATGTCCCTATTGGTTGGGGGATGTTATTTTTATGTGTTAAAAGATATCTCTGAAATTATGAATGGGCCTATGATATCATTTGAGAGCAAATTGAAGAAATTTCCAGATTTTGTGGAAAAAGTGCCCAATGCGACTTTAAGTATACATTATTCTTGTACCAACGTCCGCCTGGAGTGTATGTATATTTATCAGAATATAGTGTTAGTGGCAATAATTTTGGGCTCAAACTTCCTAACATGCAAATTACATTCATAGGCCTAATTACATCTGTCAAACTTAAAATATCCAATCTGCACAGGCTGCAGTCTAATCACTACACAGATCGCATATGTGTTAGTGGGAATTATACCCACTAACACAGAGGAAGGTGTATTGAAAACCACGTATACAATCTCTCCATAGCGTGTGGACACCAGATGTCAATAATGCTCCAGTCTTCCCTAAATACAATACATATGAGTCCAACTTATCAAGAATTAACATAGACATGATACTATACTTGTTCATCACATGATAGGCCAAAAATTATTCGGCTTATGTTCGTGAACGTATTTGTATTGCGCACGCGCGTTATTCAACACAAGCATGCGCCGCGAAGATACATCGCGACTGCGTGGGATGCGGTATTGGGCTTGCAGTTGCGCATGCAGTATTCTATATCAATTCTGCGGTGTGAAGAGTCTTGGCCAATTTGGTGATGACAAAGTATCCTTATATTCCAAATGCATCCTAAGAAAACTGATTATTCAATGCTTAATATCATGAAAATCAAGAGAAAATGGGAAGGGTGCACACAGTTTCAGGAAGGGCCCTGTGTTATTATTGGTCACAAGAATTAACAAACTACAAAGGAAGATGTCAAGGAGTAGTTTCTTAACCCAATCAATATTGCCACTATGGGATATATATGAGATTGAATAGAACTTGAATGGGAAGTCAATCATGTGTTTATGGTTGGAGGGCACCACACAACTAGTTTTTGCACTTATTGCATTTAAAGGAAAAAAAGATTCATGATTCTGAATATTTGGAAAATTTGGTATGGATGGAAAGCGTATGGAATAGAGTACATTGTAATCAAAAATCAGTTGAAAATTGTTCCACATTTGTTGAGTATTTTGCCCTTTTAATTTCCGACAATAGCTTACTCGAAAAGATTCCGACAAATCCACTTCGCAGGCAAATGGTGACCTCAAAGTGAGGACCATTCCATTAATTTACGTCGTTGTGACCATCATGCGCAGTGTTGCCACTTCACTAAGAATTAACACACAACGAAATGAAACAAAATATGTCTTCTGTACTTTTTTTCTAATTTTTAGTATACTTTATTAATCCATCAATATTACAGTGTCAAGTCAGCAATAACAATTCGAGTCAACACAAATGTTTTGGTCTCACTTTGACGTGACGAGGAGAGCAAAATTAAATTGGGCGCTTTTGATAATGAAGCCGTGGCGAAAAATCAGCCCGTTTTCTTCGTGATGTCACCAAAAGCAAAAATTAAAATGCTCTATTTTGTTAATTGACATTCAAATTGTATTATTTTTTGGGAATTCGTAATGTATGTACATATATTCATGATGTAAGTCAAACTGAGCTGGAACCAAAATCTTGACATATTTCCTTTAAGCCATGGCATACATAGCTGATAGGTGTGTGTTTTGTAAAACAGAAAAACGAAACAATCCCTTTAGTGTCCTTGTGATCTGTGGATAGACAGACGAACATTGATGGGAGTAGTTTTTCATCACCACATAGGCAAGACTCTTCACCCTGTGAATTGACTAGAATGATGCGGCAGCCACTGCTACCGTAGCAAGACACAGTGTGTGAGTACGCGCAGCGCACGCTTGTGGCCAGGGCCGTGCGTGTATTAAAGTGGGAGTACTTTCACGTGCGGAAAAACAAAAGCCAAATAATTTTTCCTACTAAAATTACATGTAGGTGATGAACAAAGTATAGAAGGATGGGGTTCGTGACCAGGAACTACAGCTGATACTTGAACGGCTGTAATGCAGGATTAATTTGGGGGTGTGCAGACCTCAAAACAAAAGTGGACCGTTTTGTAAATGACCTAACCCCTAAAATGGTCTTTTTTTGGACTTTTTGAACATCTTATTCTTATCACCAAAAGTGGACTTCTTGTCAAAATTTATTTAAATTTTGGACCTTTTATGCACAAAATAGGCAAAAATTGGACATTTTGTCCCCCTTTTGTGGAATTTGGGGGTTGCAACCTTACACATATCGATCTGTGTTAGTGGATATAACCCACTAACACAAGGAAGTGTATTGAAAACCACTGTACACATCTCTCCCTTTAGCATGTGGGCCACCAATGTCAATTAATTACATGCCTAAGTCTTCCTAAATACAATAAATATGGGACCAAACTTATCTAGAATCATAAGAATCACATAGATATGATACCACATAATCCAAATGCTCCCTAGAACATTTTTTGAATGCTCAATATCATGAAAATCGAGATGGAAATTGTCCACAATTTCATGGTGTTTATTTATTGAGAACAAAGGAAGATGCTCAAGGGAGCATTTTCTTCCCCCAATCATCTTGCCATTCTTGGGATAACTATTGAATGGGAGCTCCCTGGAGGTCAATCATGTTTTTATTGTATTAGTGTGCACGAGTGCACACACAATAATACCTTTGCATAAGCCATGGCATGCCATAGCAAAGCTGTGTTTGTAAACCGAAAAAAACCATACTGAAACATAAATGCCTTTAGAGTCTTTGTGTTGAGTCCTGTGGAAAGAATCCTCACACCCAACCCCTTGCAAGTTGCATACAGGCCTGCCAGGACAAGTGTAATATGTGATTGTGGCCTGGCCTGGCCTGGATCAGTTTGGGTTCCAGCAAATGTGGCCAGTAGCACAGAAGGGAGAGGGAAGGCTCACTGCATGGCATGCTGGTAAGATCTACACCCATCGAATGGGTGTCCTCAGCTTTGCTCAGTAAAAACCTCAAGACACCCAAGACAAAACATAGGATTGTGCACAAGCCGCCTGTTTTGTGTTGACATTATTTACTGTTTACTTTCATGGACAGGAGTAGCACTGCTTGAATACAAAAGAATGTAATTACGGGACAATGTATAGTGCCAATTGTTGTGTGCACTCTGCACGCAAAAATAGACAACAAGAGAGTTGCCTCCCATTTCAATAGTATCCCAATAATGGCATATGATGGGGTGAGAAAACTACCTCATTGACATCTATCTTTGTTCTCATGTCAACAGCAATACAGAAAACCTCTGAAATTCAGGGTTGTGGGGATTTTTTTGGATTTTTTAAAAAATCAAAAAAAATCAGATCTTGTGTAGCCCTTAACGAATGTTCATGGAGGCACATACTAGTCCAAATGTGTGTGTCCGTATGTCCGTATGTCCGTCCGTAGGACTCGGTTAACCTTTGTAAAAATGCCTCAGCAGGCTAAACGCTATCCCCGATTTACTTCAAACTTGATAGGGATGCCTAGAGTGAGGTGGCGCAATATTATGTGTAGGTTTTGGCTGCATATTTGCATATCATGAATATTAATGAGCTTATTTGAATATTTTAAGACATTTCTGTGTTTTAACCTTTTTTTGAAATGCTTCTGCTGGTAAACGCTAATCACGATTTACTTCACACTTGGTAGGGTGATAGGGTGAGGTACCAGAATATTATGTGTGCTTTTGGCTGCATTTATTTGCATATTCATGAATATTAATTAGCTTATTTGCATATTTTTATACATTTCGTTAACCTTTTTTGAATGCTCTTCCTGGCTAAACGCTAATCCCGATTTACTTTTTTTTTTTCTCCACTTGTAGGGTGATAGAGTGAGGTGCCAGAATTTTATGTGTAGCTTTTGCCTGCATTTTTGCATTTCATGAATATAATTAGCTTATTTTGGCCGGTCAAAATTCTAATCCTTTCCCCGCAAGGTTTGTGGCAAGTTTGCTGGAGTCGTAAGCGTATAATGATGTAACTAGGTGAAAGGAAGCGTGTAAGAGTTTCTTGACCTGATTTTATGTTGGGCATATTTCGGACAATTACATATGCAAATGAGCTGATTAATAGCAAAAATCAGCGTATCGCTATATTTTTGAAAGTATAATGCAAATTCCTTCACTCACGAAAACCCATTATGTTGCGCCTCTTCTTTTTCCATTTGAAACTTCTGATGCATGCGGCTTAGGTAGCAAATGAGCTCATTAAATATAGTAATTGCTGAATCGCTAAAATGGGACATCGGATACGCGAAAATTCCTTTGGCTACATGCAAAACTACGATACCATACATCTTTGTGAATATATGGAGGGGGAAGGGTGGGTGTTGGGGAGGGGGAAGGGGGGGTGTTCGGGCGAGGGGGGTCGTGAGGAGAGGGGGGGGAGGGTGCGTAGGGATGAGGGTCGTGGGGTGGTGGTGTGCATTGGTGGGTCGGGGGTGGTGTGTGTTGGGGTAGGAGGTGCGTTGGGGTAGGGTTGCATTGGGAAGGGTGGGGTTGCTGTCGGCGAGGGGCGGGGCGGTGTGGGGGACATGTGACCTGGTGACCTTGTGTGTGACCCTTGTGAATCGTGTGACCGCTGGTGACTTCTTGGACCTTGGTGACTTCATGGACCTTTGTGATCACATGCTGACCTTGGTGACCTCATGTGACACTTGTGACCTATGTGACATTGATGACCTCACGTGACATGATGACCTCATATGACCTTGATGACCTCATGTTGACCTTGTGACCGCGTGTTAACCTTGGGACCTCGCTGTGACCTGTGTGACCTTGACTGTGTGACGTGGTGACTGTGTGACCTTAGTGGCTTGTGACATTGGTGACTTTCACGTGTCCTTGGTGACTCCGTGTGACCTTGATGACCTTAGGGACTTGGTGACCTCATGTCACCTTGGCTCCATTCACAAATATGTGTGCCGGGGTAGGTAGGGTAGGTGTGGGGTGTAGGAGGGAGGGGTGCAGCGGGGGAAGGGTGGCGAAGGGTGCCACGTTGGGGGAAGGGTGCATCGGGGGGAAGGGATGGGGTGGGGCAGGGTGGGGGGGGGGTGGGGGCAGGGGTGGGGTGACCTCATGTGACCTGGTTGACCTCATGTGACCTTTCCTTTGTGACCCCATGTGACCTTGTAACACTTCTCTCCAGTGCATTTCTTCTCTTAATCAGTCTTTTGCCAAAACTTCATCCTAAAGAAGTGATCGCACCACCAGGCGACACTTGTGGTTCGAGACCGCCTGTTTACATTAAATCAGTGTTTTTTATTAAATCGGATTTTTTTATTAAGTTCATAATATGGAATATACAGAATTTTTCAAACATGGAAATTTAACCCGAATCATTATATACGTTCCCTAATAATACTAGTCCTATAAATTAACATGGAAACATAGCCGGAAATGGTGTGAACGTATTTTGGAATTATGCCCAATTCAAAATATTTATTTCTGAACTAAAAAATGAAATCTCTTAAAAATCATGCCTGTATGCTCTCTGATTTTTTTTTCTGAAGAAATCCCATAAATATGGAATATTAGAACTCTCACATTAAATCCCCAGTAAAATAAGAACTTCCCTCAGAGAAGTACCATCAGTTTATATTTCAATATTCTCACAGGAAAATCTCCAGTGGCAGTCAGCAATAAGAGAAGCTTGCAAAAGTCAAGAATTGACTGAACTACGTACCTATTAGGCTTACAAACCTGTTATATCTATGTATTTTAAACATTTGTGGGCACTCTGTTCAATACTGAATTTACCTAATTAGCGCTCCCACTTATTAACGTGTAGAAAGTTAGTGCCTAAATTCGGGCTCCATCCGGACACCTTTTTGCCAAATAAGTGAGTTGAGATGCAAAAAAACAGGGCGGAAAAAAAGTAATGGGGAGGATTAAATGGTTACATCAACTAGCTGTTGGCTTTTTTTACATGAGTTGTGCAGTATTTGAGACTTTTGTCTCAAATTAATTCAACTTTCAAAAAAGGTTCATCTAGTGAGCGCTACGGAAATGCTCTGGGCATGATTAGTAAATATGGTACTGTAATACTTGTTACTATGTTTCCTAGTATATTACAAGAATTTGAATTCGTTTACAAAAAGAAAAACTAAAGAAACTTTAATTTAGATCACAACATTAAGGTTTCAATCATGATTATTTTAAAACCTAAATTGGTCATTGCTAACATGTAGAGGGTATTGGATGCTAAAAGTGGTGGTTTTATCTTTGATTTTGATAAAGTAGTAGTTGATTAAAGTATTAAAAATGGTCTTGAACAAATTATTTGTCATTATTTGTTTTTTACACAAAAAAGTGATTTAAAGGCAGTGATTTTTAAAAAAAAAAACATTTGTTTTTAAATCGCGATTTAAATCACTGGATTTAAATCAACGTGATTTAAAGTTAGGCAACCCTCTGTGTCACAATTTCCAATGTCTCTTGATTTTTGATAATGGGCATTGGAAAAAAATGTTCTAAGGATGCTAGTGGATTATGTGGTATCATGTCTATGTGATTCTAGGTAAGTCCGGAATCCATATTTATTGTATTGGCAGATGAGGCATTGTAAACAAATGGCATCTGGGGTCTACATGACTAATGGGGAGATGTATACAGTCGGTTTCCAATACACCTTCCTCTCTGTTAGTGGGTTATATCCCACTAACACAGATTCGATCTGTGAAATGTAATTCATACACACATGAACTTCAGCAAACCCAAACGACACCCCCCCCCCACCCCTTTTTACATAAACCACTCTAGGAAGGGGTACTCACAGCAGCTCAAACGTCAACCCATAATAAAAGATAAACAGATTTTGTATTGCTTTTCACAGTGTTATGTGTAGTATAGTAGTAGTAAAGTTTTAAAATTTGGTTTTGTTCCTGTAAAATGGAGGGGCCGGATTCACCTCACACTCGTAGGCCAAATCACAATTACTCCTTCCTCCATGCGCCCGATCAATGCATCCTCCACCCCAACCCCAACCCCTCCTACTCTCCTCCACTTCTTCTTCATGCTTCTTTGGTTCTCTTCAATCAACACGTGCCATACCAAACGTACACTCTTGCCTTTGCCATCCGTCTTCACCTAATCAATCCAACTTCACACCACGCATTGCTCTCATCATTGCTCTCTCTCTGTCCTCAAAATGCCCATCTCATTTTCAATCAGACACCACGTCTCACAATCATACGGCATCACCGATCTCACACGTCTCTTATACACCATTCCTTCATCTTCAAGGATATCTTTTCCCCGTGTACAGCTCTCGACATTCCCTAAACTTCACCCACCTTACCTCACTATAGCTGTCACAGCTTCTCGCATCCTCCACCCACATAACCCCGGTCCCCAGGTACATGAACTCTCACCGATTCCACCCCATCACACAACTTTTCACCTGTTTACCATCCATCTAGCTCATTTATCCCATCTATAGTTTTGGCGATATTGTGAGTTTTACACTGCATCTGACCAATTGGGGGTGCTAAATTTTTCAATAACTTGGACTGGGTAGCAAAGCCCAAATGAAAGTTAAACTGTCTTTTAATTTGTTTATTTGCATCAACGGAAGAAAGATGTGGAGGAGATTCGCGGAAAACATTCCTAAACAAGGATACCCTGTGAGTAATCTATCCAATATAAAAAGTAGCAATTCACATTACATGCAGCAGATTAAAAACTGTTATCAAAAATGTCATGGGTTTTGCAGTTGATAGTGTGCTTTGCAAAATCAAATGAAATGGGATCACAGTCGCTTGGAGAATTATGTCAGATCCACTGACTCAAGGAAATAGATTAAAGCGAGTTATTTACATGACAGCACATAAGGGATATCATGGCAGTTATTATATAAGGTCCATTAATACTCCATTGCAATGCATTGATGTGCAAGAAATTACTGCAAGTTCCATCACTTCGTGCCTGCACTCCTAATCGATTTACTGAAGTCAAGCCCAGGTTATGCTAGTCAAGGTTCTTGCAGGATGTTGCAATCCACTTGTGAATGTTTGCGGTAAAATTGGTTTGTACTGCACTCCACTGCATTTGATGCATCACCAGTTAAAATAATTAACTTTGTTACAGTACTGCACTGCATTGCATTGCAGCAGAATGCAAGTGATTGCAGTAAATTCTGTTCATACTTCCTTGCAATGCAGTGCAGTGCTGCTGCACTGCCAATTTATCAATCACTTTCAGCTGCAACCGTGATGCAACCCACTGACAATGCGGTTAAAACTAACTTTGTGCCAGTAAAGTACTGCATTGCAGGATGGGCAGAGAGACTGCTATTAAGGCAATGCAACGCATGCAGAGGGCAGTCGAAGTCTGTAAGGTCCGTCATACTTCTAATGAATTGCTGGCAGTGCAGTATGGGCAGAGACCTGGCTATCAGGGTTGGTACATTTACGCCCACCCACTTTGCATGCTCCCAGTCGAATACAAAGCGCCTTGACAGATTAAAGTGATGTGATACTGTACTGTATTCAATCAAGGGCTGCTGAATTCAACTGGGCGCAGACAAAGTGGGTCGGAGTCACAAAATGTACCAACCCCTGCTATCAAGGCAATGGAACGCGCTGCACAACACCATTACACTCCCATACATCTGTACAACTCGGACACAGCGCCGCCGATCCGACCCCCATCGCTAATTGGCCGGCTGCTATTCTTAGACATGCGGTACGTTCATGGGACTTCCCAGCAGCCAAACGCTTTGTTAAAGGCTTGAACACGGGAATGAAAAAAAAAAAACGGGTTCGAGCTGGTACCTGGATATTACGAAATCAACGAATCAAGTGGTCGATCTGATGTTAAGAAAAAAAGGTTCCTCACCAAAAAGACCACCCTTAGCTCACTAGTTTTTGAATGCCTGGAGTGTGGCATGAATTGACAGCAGCAATTGATAATTGAGCCAGCTGATAAGGTAAGAAAATGCTTGTTGGATGTATTTTTCCATGTTTTTTCGTCTTTTTTCAAAATAAAACCTAGATTATAAATAGTCACCTAACTAGACAATTTAGTTGAAATTGTTGACCAGGGGCGTATCGACCTCTGGCTCAAAAAAGCGGACGATTAGGGGCAAATGTGCATTTTTCCTCTTTTTCGGGGAATTCAACCAATTTTCAGCGAAAATTGGGCAAAAATTAAAGTAAAATTAAAAAAAAAAAAAAACTTTTGTAAAAAATTGCAGACTGTATTGGAGCAAATCACCGGGACAATTTGCAAATTTTGCCCCCTCTGTGGGACGACTTGGAAATTGCCCCTCGGATCGACTGCCGCGGTTATACGCCATTTTGGTGCGTAAACGTTACGATAGGCCAAGTAAATTTTGCTCCAATCTCCAGTGTACAAAATTCGAATCAACGTGATCTTACCGGGTCCGAATAGGTTAACAAGTTGTTGTGTATGTGTCAGCCACTTGGCATGTTCCCCGTCGAAAACTTGTGAACTTCCTAGCGCAGTGAAGATTTGCCGAGTCGCAGTGGCTCAAATTACTTTCTGAAGTGATTCACAGGCGGCCGCTTTGTGTGCCAAGACGACACGTAAATGGGGTTGGTGAGTGCAGTTGAAGTCTGAATGACCTTTAAGGTCCGTTCTACTTCACTGCATTGACAGTGCTGCAATGCAGCCTACCAAAATCGTCACGCAATCATGCAGTATTGTCAACGCAATGCAGTACTGCAATTGAAGTTAAAATTATTTAAAGGACGATGCAGCAAGATGTAGTGGGTGCAGTCAGTGGTGCCAGTATACCAATTTTCCTGCAATGCTCGCAAAATCACTAAATTTGCCCCCCCCAGACAGAGCATTTAACTTCTTTTGCCCCCCCCCCCCACAATTTCACTTTGCCCCCTGTTTCCCCCCAGAAAAAGGGTCTGGGCCGCCACTGAGTGGGGTCACAAAATGTTACAAACCCATGCAGAAACCCGATAACTGTATTGCTGGGACGACCAGGGGTCTCGTAAATTGGAATGGTAGTGTGAACTAATGTGTACCGGTTCATGCGGTAATCAGCGCGCGGTTTGAAAATTTGAAAGAGAGAGAATCTACCGTACTAGTTTAAATCTAAGTTTTTAGTACCAGACCATATAACCATGGTGAGAACTAGTCAAAATTATCAGGTAGCGGGTCATGGTGACCTCTTAACAATAGTGTACAACTTAAGACTCAGATGATGATTTCAGGATCCCTCAACATACAAGGACCCACTTGGACCGTCTCTCTGACATACTTATTAATTCGGAAACCTTAATAGAATAAACCATACCTTTGCAAAAAATACTTTATTGGTCAAAATTTTCAAATGCCAAATCTAGTTCCTTATTAAAAAAAAAAAACATAAAATTGGACCTTCAATGCAATCCCCGCACAGATATGCCTAATGATGAAAATTATGGTTTGAAGTGGCCCCAAAATTTATACTTTTCGTGACAACTTTGTTATTCGTTGCAGGGTGAGTTTTAATCATTGCGAAATTTTAATGTTCCAAAAATAAAAAATAAAGGTGAATTACTGCTGTTTGACAGCCCTTGTCCACATGCTTTAAAGGGGCCATTTCGTGATCCCAGCTCATCCTCCCGATTTACCTAACAGATGTTGAGATTTTTTATATCATCTGAACCATTAGCCTTAGTTAATTCATGTGTGCCCATCTTACGTGAAAATTCGTCGCTACTGTAGAATTTGCAATTTTGTATTTTCTGTCCGTAACGGACAGAAATTACAGCCCAATAGCCTATGGGAACGTGGTAAACGAGCAATTTGCTCATACACAAAACCGCAAGATTGGGATCAGTTCAAATTTTGGGAATAAGCTTTTCTTAAGCTAGCCAGTGATCAATGAATAAAAGGTGCTGAAATCACTAAACGCACCTTTTAAACCCCTCTTCAAATTGAGATTTTGGTACAAAAAGAAGTCATATTGTTTCTCATTATCCCACTGAAATTTAAGGCCTGGGAATTTTTTTTAATGTTGATAACAAAATAACATGTGGTAGACCCACTCCAGTCTGATTAATAACTTGTTGGACAGAATCGAACACACGCGAGTGTGGACTGTGTGAGCCAGGAGGAACATCGCACCTTTTTTTGCGATGTCGTAATTGTGTTCGAAGAAAATGCGCCGAACCCCCGGCGTAGCTTTTGCGCTGACATGAGGTGTGCGTACATGTATCTCCTGTCCAAGTAATTTTTTAATCCCACTGTAGCTCACACACGCTGTCCTATGGTCAATGTGGTAACATTTTTGCTTCTGCACACGCTGGACCAGGCAGTGCGGCCATCCATTTTCATTATAGCACTCACCAAAAATCAGGGGGGGTAGGACCGATCTTCTCAATTTGGGCATTGGGGATTGCAAACGGTAATTGGGGACTGCTACGTGCACTTACTATGGCAGTCACGGTCCCAGTTACTTAAAAATTAATCTCTTAAACCTTTGTCAAAAGATCTTAGTAATATCATGATAAATTAAGAAACAATTAGTGGCTTCAAAATCGTCGGGGTTAGTGGATAACCCCGCTGCAAAATAAGTGTAATTTTTTGTTCCAATAACGGTCATTTAGATTTAAATATTCGTGACACATGCCTAAGTCTTTAGTCAAGTCTGTGTGGTAAACCGGTTCGATCTGCGTAAGAGCGCCCTCTACCGTTAAGTCTTTGAACGACTAGCACCCGGAAGTTGATCCGTTTTGAAAATTTGGCTTTGCTGTTAGGTTGGCATGTCCTACCCCCCCTGCCAAAAATGTCAAAAATTTACAGCACTACGGAGTGCAAACCACCAAACCAATTTGGATGCTTTGATGTGGTCGGCATGGGTGTTTCCATAACCCACATACGACCTCTCCTCGTTCGTTATTCATTACAAACAAATTAAGAAATACCCCTTCCACTGTTCAACTCCAACGATTTTGGAATAAGAAAATTATTCCTTGACAACATATAAAAATTCAGAATTTTTCGTCAAGATTTTCGCTTTTAGGTTGTTAAGAAACAATTGAGACTTGGAAATTTGGATTTCGTGCCGCCCTCCCCTGAGCTGGACTGATTTACTCACAATGTGTAATTGGGTGTATTTGGGATATAATAGCTTTCACGTGAGGGCGCAACCTCATACTGATTGATCATTGACAATGATCGTATAATCGGGTACCTCTCAAGTTAAACTTCAGGGAAACCCTAGCATTTGTTGTGTTATGTGTCATCTACTGTTCATTAAAGTCGTTTCACTGTTTGATGATCTGCCAGGAGTGTCCTGTGTACATTGCTTTCCAATTTT
>JAMKCH010047529.1:0-20045 GCA_023653785.1 Ophioderma brevispina | reverse complement strand
GTCTTTATTGGTTTGGTTGCATGAGATGCGTGGCGTAACCAGACCTTTGCCCAAATGGGGGGGCTGCAAAAAAAAAAGGGGGGGGGTGCAAGGCTTTTTTGATGGGGCAATTGTGTATCCCTCCATTAGACAAGGTAACACAAAGTCAGTTCATTGGGGGGGGCTTGACGCTGAAGGGGGGCTGGGTTCTTGTTTGGGGGAGGCTTGCGCCCCCCCTGACCCCCCCCCCCCCCCCGCTGGTTACGCCACATATGAATGAGCATTTATCTTGATTGGAATGAGGCCATTGAGTGTTTCTTTGTAGATGGTACATAGTCGGGCTTTCATGTGTCTGATGTCGAGTGGTTCCCAAGCTTGGTTTAGCAGGTCGGGGACGCTAATTCTTTAGAATAGTCATTAAAGATGAATCGAGCAGTGCGTCTTTGAACTTTGTCCAATGTGGTGAGGTTATTTTTTCTGTGAGGATCCCATATCGTCGGGCAGTAGTATTCTAGGATGGCCCCGAACTAATGGCTTTGTACACTGTTAAAAATAAACTGTAAAAAAACAGGCATGATGGCAGCTGGGACTCACACATGCCAGAACGTAAAATAACTGAGCCGTAAAAATACGAACCATTGTTTGGACTTTTTAAACAAGAATTAAAAACGTTATTACAAGCCGCGCCCAATTTTCACGTTGTGGCTATATATGGCATCATACAAACGTTGTATAACGTTACCACGTGGTTGTTAAAAAAAAAGTTATATTTTCAGGCAAACAATTTGAGAAAAAGGCACTAACCCAAGGGAAAACGTGAAGAAAGTAAGATTTAACCAGTTTATACACTTGTTTTACTTTTTGGTGCTGTACACATTCTAATGTGACAATTACTTAATCATCATCACGAATAAACTTAATACATGTACCTTACATAGATTCGAACCAGGGCCTTAAGATTACACAGTTCCTTTAAAACCTATCCACTACACTACATGACTTTCTTGATAGCGGATCCTAAAATTAAATATTGTGTGTGTATACTTTTTCAAATTAAAACTAAATATAATACAAACAGGAGGAGGAAAAGATTTTTTTTAACTATTTTTAAAAATGATAGTGAAAATAAGATTTTGCATTTTTTAATGACGTTACTTCCGACGTTATTTAAACACCTGTTTATAGGTAAAACGGATTTCATAGTTCGTATTCTTACATTAAAAAAAAAGTAAGTTACGTGTGAAAATAAAAACGTAATATTACGAGAAATATATGATAACGGTCAGCGTAATAAATACTACCTTTTTCAAATGTGTAGTATTATTTTTAGCACTGTTTATTTAACATTTTCTGCTTCCAAATGTTAATTTTATGTAAGATATAGGTAATAAAACGTGAATATTATTGAATAGTTGGGTTTTTACCGTATTAAAAGGTAAAGTTGGTAAAAATAGGAACATTTTAACAGGTGTCGGCAGCTTCTTAGTGGCTCTGTCACAAAAGAAATGTTTTCTCTAAATAGACCGAGTTCTATTAGCTTTGGCGGCAGTACTGCTTTATATTTGTGTTTCTTCCAAGAAAGGTCAGATGACAACTCCACTCCTAAATAAGTGTAGTGTTTCACCTCTTCCAGTAGAGTGTTTCCATATGATAACGGATTAATCAGTGGGTTTATTTTGTGAGTCATCCTCATTGAGAAACTTTTAGTGTGATTAAAGCCCATCTGCCAGGTATTTTCCCATTTGCAAAGTTTATCAACATCATCCTGAGGATCTTTGCATAACTGATTTTGTTTATTTCTATTAAACTTGCAGTCGTCTGCAAAAAAGTACTAACACTGGATGGAGGTCATCTGGCAAGTCTTGAGATAGGATTAAAACAGCAAGGGCCAACACCGTCCCCGCGGAACGCCGGACTTACCTGGAGACTCAGATGATGATTCTCCATCAACTACAACCTTCTGATGACGTTTGGTGACGAAGGAGTCGATCCAGGAGTAAATGTTGTTACGTTGTCAGGAGTCTACGATGGGGGACGGTATCAAAAGCCTTGCATGAAATCCATGTGATGATCTGATTGAAAGATCCTCCACGATTGAGATCCTCCAACGATGTCATTAATGTACAACAAAAATAAAAGGGGGCCCCTGGCTGCGTCATTTGTGGGTACGCCAGAATCCACTGAGTCCCAATTAGAATTTGAGCCATTTATGACAACGTCTGCTTCCGGGTGGTAGTTAAAAAATTGTAATCAGTTATACGACTTCCATGGATTCTATGCATGTGAAGCTTAGCTTTGAGACGTTGGTGGGCAGTGTCGAAAGCTTTCGAAAAGTCAAAAAATTAGCATGGTAGGCCTGATGACCTGATCCACGCTTGGTCCGATCATAACGGTATAAGATAAGTGGAGTGAGACATAATGATGTTTCCTGAATCCACGTTGTTTGGGAGTAAGAATGCTAACCTTTTGCTACTTTTCTAAATGGCGACTTTAATATGCGGAAGATGCACAATAATTCTGGAGTTTAACACACACCACACTGGGAACAAACTCAGTTTTTAATGCATTCTGTCTTTGGTGTCGGTGTTTCTAATATTTTCCCAGATAATGTAGGTAAGATGCTGTTGGTTAAGCCACGGCCTCCCTTGTGGAGAAGACAACTGTCTCTGCCATGACTGCTTGACGTTTGACGGTTTGCGAACTGAAATTTACCGTATATAGCTAAGCCCGATCCTTCTTTGCATAAATCGTAAGTTTGAAGTTCATGTCAGTTAATTTATGACAGTTTAAAGCAAATAGGGTTATGGCCATTTTAAAACAATATTTTCAGAAGGGACCATGGAAGAGACAAGAGGAGGTACAGGTGTTCGTCCCACAATGAATTCTTCCAATACATGTTTTGCACTGGGTGTCACATGAATTTATCGGAATTATAGTGAACAAAAAGACTTTAAAAATTGCAAGAAAGATGGGATGAGGTCTGTCCTCTAGGGAGCTCATTTATGTTCACTTATAAATTCATGTAACAACAAGTGCGAAGATTGTATTGATAGAATGCATTGTGGGCAGAGACTATCCCTCCTCTGGAAGAGATCGGTATTGGGGCGAATTGTGCACATGTAATTCTAAGCTACATGTTCTCAATTCTCATCATTGGGGAGCAAGTAGGGTATAGGTGCTGCCTATAAAACCCTCATTTTCAGGCTCTTTTCAGTTCCAGTGACCCCAATTTGATTTTTAGTTTAAGAGATCTAATTTTCATGTCACAAAGCCCATTATTCTACCCCCCCAATTTTCTTCAAAATCCTCAAAAAGGAGATGGAAATTGAGGGAAATCGCAGCTAATTTGAAATTATCGGAACAAAACTAGTTCAGGAGACCCCATTTTTGGGCCCAAAACTCCATAACCAGTTTATTGGTTTAGAATTTTTAATACAATATACTTTAAAAAAAAAAAAAAAAAAAAAAAAACGAAAGTTGAGAGACCCCCCACCGGGTCCTTAGGGTCCCAGGCTGGGACCACCCCTGGGACCTATTGTTTTCAGAGTCCTTTGTTTTCACATCTACAGTAAGCAGTAAATATTTGTATAGCCTTGCACCGTAATAGTACTAGCTGCAGTGTGGTCAATGGTCATGATATAAAAAATATATGACGAATTTTGGATGTTCAATTTAACTTGCCCTCTGAAACACCAAATTGTCCTCGCTGGGAATGTGATTGTATGTTTAGCAAAGGCAAGTAAATATTTATAGGATTTTTCCCGGCTCAAATCAGTTGCGCTCAATCACTATATTAAACAGTTTTGTTCTATCATTGATAATAAAGTGCAGGACATTCTGATCTTTGTTTTCCCCCTTCACGATTTTTTTCATAGTCCATTAGTACAGACATCTGACAAAAGTCGTTGAGCATCATCCTACCTTGTCCTACAAGGCTCACCATACTAGCGGTTTTCGGATCGGCGCAGTGGGACATGCTGTCAATAAGTTCTGATTTCGAATTGATTGAAGTGGCGGAGGTTGCCCCCCGGGGTTCCGAAATGGTGATACATATATAGGTGCGTCCGTGATCCTACAGTGAATAGCGATGGAGAGTGAAGAAAGGCAACCCCAGAAAGCAAAATAACAGACTCTATGATTTTTAAAGTAGAGATCAGACGAACATCCTGATGTCAATGGACGAAAACTAAGCCTGAAGTTGACTTGAAGTCAAGGAAGAGGTCCAGCCCCCCACAATCATGGACAATGCGACAGAAAAATTGAAACAGGTCAGTGTGTCAGCTCACATTATCCAGGATGTATTTTATTATTTTTCCATGAGATGGCAAGCACACGCAAGTGTTGGGAAAAAAAAAAAACATGCAGCCGCTTCTTGACCGGACTCCAAACCTGGGCCGGGACTCAAATGGCCTAGGGTATTGTCCTGTTATACCTCCGTCCAAAATTAAGACGCCCTAGCTTACTGAAAAAAATACTTGCAGACGCCACCACACGACGCGTTCTCCCCACGGTATTCAGTTGCGCGTGCCCGTCGCGTTAAAAACTGCGCGCTCCCACCACATAAAAACCGTGTCGCGTTATCGCTAAACTGGCGCTCCATACACATCACATAGTATAGTCGTCAGTAGTAGTTAGTAATGATAATAATAAAATAAAAATTACATCAATTATAAGATTATAATAATAAAAGAGCACAAGGAAAAAATTTACAATAGCTGACAACATGAAATCACAATGTTATTTTCATTTATTCCGTTAATGAATAATTATCAAAAGGTACAAATAAAAAATGAATACGAACATAAGATAAAAATAATAGTATAAAATAAAGATATGAAAATTAAAAAAATATGCAAAATATGAATAGAAAATCTGAGATCAATTCCTTTTGTCGTTTATTTCATTGATACCACGCCACAACTTGACATGAAATAAAGTAAGAATAAAGTATACAAGGAAAAGAATATATGAAACATCACATTACCATTTATTCCGTTAAAACCGCAGATTCCCATTGTAATCAAATCAAGCTATGACAATGAATTAGTCAAGTCCTTTCCAATAAGTAGGCCTAATGCTACTCAACAAAAGAGCTACCATCAAATCAAGTTGCACCTTATTACGTTAAAACTGTTTTTGGTAGGCCTAAACAGTTTGCCGGCATAAAAGAATAAACCACGTGTGTAGAAGAGAAAGATCTGTCTCAACCAAATAGATCCGTCTCAAACAAATAGATCCGTCAATTACTTCTTGCTTACCTTCTTCCCCCAAAACTACCTTTTAGGCCTACTTATTGGAAAGGACTTGACTAATTGTCTGTGTATTTTTATTACAAGATCTGCTGTTTTAACGGAATAAATTTAATTTCATATCTTTATTTTATACTATTATTTTTATCTTATTTTCTATTCATTTTTTATTTACCTTTTGTAATTATCATTAACGGAATAAATGAAAATAACATGTGGATTTCATTTTCTAATAATTACAATTACATTCGAGATCGGATAAATTCTAAAATCGCATTACATGCATTCTCAAATCAAGACGGTATTATAGTTTTTTTAAGTATGCTCGTAACTCTAACTTCTAATACCTCCTGCTCAAAGCGTAGTACGAATATGCCGCGTGTCCGCACCGCTTGAACTGAAATCAATCAATTCTATGTATATCTATGCATATTTTTTTAATTTCATATCTTTATTTTATACTATTATTTTTATCTTATTTTCTATTCATTTTTTTTTTACCTTTTGTAATTATCATTAACGGAATAAATGAAAATAACATTGTAATTTTATTTTCTAATAATTACAATTACATTCGAGATCGGATAAATTTCTAAATCGCATTACATCCTTCTCAAATCAAGACGGTATTATAGTTTATAGTATTGCTCTAACTCTAACTCTAATACCTCTTTGCTCAAATCGTATTACTAATAATGCGCGTGTCCGACACCGCTTGAACTGAAATAATCCCGCCCCGCCTAGTACCGTTTTTTTGGTAAGGCTAGGGGTCCTCATTTTTGTGCAGCGGGAGGATAACAATGACATTGCCAAACTGGCATAATTGGTTTTTAGGTCATACAATATGACAGTCGTACCAATTCATGAATTAAACCGAACACGTCACCTGGGCTTTCCCCCTAAAACGGCCGGAGTCAATGAGAATCAATACATAAGTTTCTCTTGACGTACGAGAGTCAATCGGAGTTATTTGTTACTTTCAATGACTCCGGTACGTTTTACCCGCAGAGGAATAACTTGCGAAATCGTTATTCCAAAAGGCATCGACATCATTGGGTGGTTTCTGCCAGCAGCATCTGAAGTCAATCAGAATCATTGGGTGTTTTGCTGTGTAAAGCGTCCGAAAGTCAATGAGAATCAACTGATTTTAGCGTCTTGCCAGGAAAGCGTCCGAAAGTCAATGAAAATCAATGACCGGAATGTACTCTCTACTTCCGGGTGTGCAAATTGACTTTACCATCTGCAATTCGGATACAACGTTGCCGTAATCATGCTGTTTATGTTCGTGTACGTCTCAAAGTCCATCAGATCAATTGTTTTCAACCTTCTTCTGCTGGGAAGACAGCCGAAAGTCAATCAGAAGCCATGGTGTTTAATGGACGACGGCCGCGAGTCAACCAGAATCAATGGGGTGTTTTAAACGGGAGACGGCCGATTCAACAGAACCCCCCCTCAATGCCGACTGTACAATATCATTCTTGACGTCCGAGAGTCACTTAGAATCAATTGGCACCACTTGATTGCCTTTTTTCATGACTCTCAGACGGGTTAGAGCTCACAGCCGAAGTTGTTCCCTATGGTAAGAGGAATGACAGATATCCATCTAAGTTGTTAGGTTCCGAAAGTGTCCTTAGCGCATGAACGTCGATTTTGAGTTTATTGTTACCCGCCCGCATCGCTTTTTGGAAACTAGAAATACCCCCATCAAAAATTCAAGATTGCCAAAATATTCATTATTTTCAAAATATCGTCATTTTCAATAGGTTTTAGTAGCAATTGGAAGCATATTTTTGTTTGTACACATATTTTTGATAACATTGAAGCAAAACCAGGCCTTTTTTCTGCAGCCCTACCTTTCGTTAAAATTTCTTCGGTGCATTTATTTTCATTTTGCATGCATTTTAGGTCAATAATGAAATCTGATGAAATAATGAAAAGTGAAAAATGAAAGTCACCTCATCAACCAGGGAAAAATAAAGTAACGATAAACTTGGAATTGACTTTCATGGGCCTTATGTCCGTCACTTTCCAAGACCTTTGATCGAGAAACTCTATCCGTCAACTGCGCCAGTTGACGGATAGAGTCAACGGGCAAATTTGTGGAAAAATTCCCCCTTTTTAAAAAAATCCCCCCCCCCCAAAAAAATCCTGATTAGGCGACGAATCTCTGACTTTACGGGCCCGACCAACCCTGATTTTTCAGTTTTGCAGAATTTTTTTTTAGTTTTTCCATTTGAAAATCATGTAAAATCAGCCTGTTTTTAGCCCAAATGTATCAATTTTGGCTAATTTTTTTTAGAAAATTTGTAAAAATGTTTCATTTTTTCTGAGTTTTCAGATTGTGGGGCTATTTTAGGCCAATTTTGACATCCAGAAAGAAAAAACAATTTTTTTTAAATTCGCCCAACCGACCGACCAACCCTACTCGAAAGGTCCGCGCGCCCGTAAAACTTTTTTTTTGTCGCCTTACGGGCCTGGCGCCCGGCATGGCATATACAAGACAGTAATAGCGCTACTGTACCTAGTACATATTGTTAAACAGGCATGATAGAATTTGATTTTTTTTTTTATATCTGGGTGCTGCACTGGACATAGTTTGCCTAAAAGAAAACATAACAAAGACATCCAATTGCCAACTTGAGGTCTGCATCCAAATCAGTAGTGACTGAGTGTATTGTACCATCCATGGCATCTTGATTGATTGACCTTTACCCCAATACCCCGATCTCTAAAGTTACACACTGATATTTCAATATGTTTTGATATGGGAGCTAAAAACATTTTTTGTAATCCCCATTGAATACTCTGTAAAGATAATGTTGGTTGACCAAAATAGGGCATATTTTCGCTCATAACTTCCAAAGCAAACATCCTTTAGCCCTAAGATTTCACAGGGTAAATGAGAATTTCTTTGTTCTGACACAAAATTTTGACCACATCCGGTAAAATCTGGGGTCCCTGGGGACGAGGTTATTACCGGTCGGGCCATGGCCCTTTAAAAGTCTTGCCTTGTAGTCCAAGGACACATGCGCTCAAGCAGACCAACAATAGAATTCAATTCAATAGTAAGATCGTCGATCGGTCATCTAGCTGTTCTTTTAGGGATGTTTGTAGGTATTCTTAGTACTAGTGCCTCTTAAATTTAATCCAATGAGTATAAATAAACAGCATCTTCACACTCTCTGGAAAGGCGATCAGTAGCCCTGATCTATTCTATGACGGAACGATAGGTTACGATGCATTATTGTAATTGACGTTAAAGGTGCAACGAGAGATTTCAAGTAGTCCATATTTTCTGTGTTATGTAGTGATTTCATAGAGATTAGACACGCAATAGATTCCCTACCTTTTATTTGGCTACAGAAATAACTTGAAATTAAAACAAAGGGTGATTTGTATATATGCTTATATTTCAATAGAAAACATAGGCTGAATTTCGTATTTGCTCCTATACGAAATTAGAAATTTCACAATTTTTGTACCAAAGAAACCGTTCTCAGCTTAATCCTTTCAGATGGAGATATTTTAGATAGAAAGCTTTACACCAGTGCAAAAATCATAATTTTCATAATTTTTAGGGACACCTGTCATATGAAATATCTCGTTGCACCTTTAAGACTTGTGCAGTCAAGCAGATCAACAATAGAATTTAATTGCGATCACCTAGTATTCTTGTCCAGGTAATGTGATGGCTACTTATGACTTGCGACTATGGAAATTAGTATTGGGAACCTTCAAGGCCGACTCTGCTTGACTCTTGAGATATAGGGAAGTGCAAAGAGCCGCGGGTCAAAATGACTTGCGACTATGGGAATTTAGAGTATTGGGAAAGGAACGCCGACTTCGGCTGACGCTTAAGATGATATATGTTCAAAAAGCCGCGGGTCAAAATGACTCTCAACAATTTTTCTCGCGGGTCAAAATGAAAAGTCAAGCGTCACAGACCCGGAACTCCGGGTCCCTGAAATCCCTGCTAGCCTTGTTCAAGGTGCTCTACAAACTTCATTCATTGGTTCACACGTCTAATATAAATAATGTCATCATATAGGCCTAAGGAGTGGAGCATATCCAGGGCTGGAAAAAATGCATATTTCCCGGAAGATAATCACATTTCCCATGGATTTCCCACCATTTCTTATGTATTTCTTTGTCTGAAAAGTCAAAATTTCCCTCCAAATGGTCAAATTTCCCAGGAAGGAGCTTCTTAGATTACCCACTTTTTCCCACCATGAGCATATCCCCCTCCCTAAAACTAAAAAAATTGTGAGAATTCACTCTATTAAACACCTAATTTGAGGTCTCCCAATTCACCTGGCCTACGTTCCATGCTTCCACTAGCGAATTCAATAAGTTCAACTCAGGCAGATCGCATTGTTCGGTCTGTCAGGCTTTTTCTGCATTTGTAAAAAATTTGATAGTCTTGAGTTTTATACAGGGAAGATGATAAAACACCAAAGCCAATGGAATCAAGGTGTAAAAATTTACCCTATTAATTGTAAATTATATTCAAATTTGTGTTTTGACCTATCAAAACAGTTCCCATTAGCCAGAAATTGCCAGAGGTTTTTCAGACAGAAAATTTGACATTATGATAGCGTTCAATGTGCTCAAAGGGGATTTATCATGCCTGAAAAGTTAAAGGCCAATGGAGGTGGAAACCATCATTTATTACTTTGTGGAAGGACAATGTACAGAAAGAGACTGCAAGCTGTGTGGAGGTCACATCAATTGGATGTTGTGTGATATTGTGGTTGAGGTGAGTAGTTGGAAGTAGTAGGGCTGTTCGTCGGCATGTTATTTTATGGCAACATGTTGATATAATTGATTGTATATTTCAATAATAACCAAATTACAAAATTTTAATACAATTTACATTCAATCAAAACTGAATGTATGCTTATCAATCCTAGTCTAGCATGGACACACTGGAACTTCATTATACCCACATGACCCAGTCAAATCCAGGCAGGGTCTCCTTTGGGATGAGTCTTGAGTTTGCATGTTTAGGTAAATGAACTTAAAGACATAATAGGTAGGTTCCCTTCAATGTTAGGATGAGACTACCATATTTTTTACTGAAACTCTATTTCAGGTGTTTATATTAACCCTAACCAGGGGCCGGGTCGTCAGCCCCTCCTGCCGTCCCCCGTGTCCCACCCCGGACCCAACCCAGTACACCCCGGATATTGACCACCGAGGTGCAATCTATTTTTATTTTGACGGCCCAGAGATGCAAGAGAAACAAATTTTGCGTTTCATTGAATCTCGGCCGTTTTTCCGGCACCAGGAAGAAGTAGCGTAAAGTCGTTACCGGCCCAGATGTGCAAGAAGAAAATAGCATACTTGCCGGAGACGGCCCAGATTTGCAATTGAGGGAACTCGCGTCATTTCCCGGAAAGCCGGGCCCAGAGCAACGAGGGAACCTTGCGCCATTTCCGGGAAAGAAGTCCCAGATGCAACGAGGGGAACATCGCGTTGCGAATGCAATGAGAACAGGGGATTCCTAAATAAATAAAATAAATAATGGATGCGGTACTGCACACTGATTGCATGAAAAATTTGTAGCTATAGTTCGCCAGTCGTGAGTCGCGCTATTACGCTACGTCACTGTCGTGAGTGGCGCTATGACGCTACGTCATGCTCCGGTTTACGGTCTGAAGCTTTTGTATAATTTAAAAAGTAGCTTATCGAAAATGGTGGCGCTATCACCCCGATTATCGAAAATTGTCTATGGGAATTTGGACACACAGTGTCACCTGACCTGATGAAAAGCATTGCGCATTCTGCGGGCAAAAACCGTCAGAAAATGCATGAAAAAAGCATCGCATCATTTTCCCGGGTATGACGTCCCAGGGGCAACGAGGAAACAAAAAGTTTTTTTTCGCGTCATTTCCGGGAAGAACGCCCAGATGCAACGAGGAACATCGCGTCATTTTCCGTAAAGACGGCCCAGATGCAAACGAGGAAAACATCGCGTCATTTTCCGGTAAGAGGCCCAGATGCAATGACGGTGCAAATGAGAGTTCATTTGCGCGACAAAAAATAGTGGTTGCGGCCGAGAATTTGCACGAGCAACATTTCCGACCGGTACCACGATTTCGTTGCACCGCATTGCGTTTGGCCCCGCGTTAGGGTTTGATAAATAATAAGCCCGAAAGGAAAGGAAGACTTGGTCAAATTGATAGTGTACTTTAGTTTTAGAAAAACAAAAAACATTCATGTGAATCCAACTAATACTCACCATTAATGACCTGGCCCTTTCTCTCAACAATAAATCGCCCAAACTGACTTGAATGGGATTTTTTTTTTTTGCAAAGCCTTGACACTTCCCCACAGAAGCGGGCCTTCTTTTGTTCAAACTTCAATATTAATGGCTATCAAATAACACCTTTTGATACATAGGATTTTCAAAATTTATCAAAGCACCGAAGCCCAGAGAGGGTCGTGGTGGAGAAAACACTCGGCCTGGGCAGATGTTGTTTCTGCGTCCATCAGGCCACGGTGCTTGCCCCCTCTCTCTTAGCCTAACATTAACCCTAATGCGGCCCAGACGCATTGAGAGAAACGAAAAAAGGGGTTGCCCGTGGTACCAGTCGGGGAGGAAAATGTTCTCGTTGAAACTCGGCCGTCAACAACTATTTTTTGTAGCGGCAAAATGAACTATCATGCCACCTCATTGCATCTGGGCGTTACCGGGAAAGTGATGCGATGTTCCTCGTTGAATCTGGGCCGTCTTACGGAAAAATGACGCGCGGTTCCTCGTTGCATCTGGGCGTCTTTCCGGAAAATGACGCGATGTTCCTCGTTGCACCCTGGGACGTCATTCCCGGGCAAATGATGCGATGCTTTTCACTGCCTTGCGGACGGTTTGCCCGCAGAAGGCGCAATGCTTTTCTAGGCGGGTGACACGTGTACAATGCCCAATAGACAAATTTCGATATACGTTGGTTGATAGCGCCACCAGTTCGAATAAGCTATTTTTTTTAATTTTATTGCATTAAACGCATCATGGACGTAAACCGGAGCATTGAGTAGCGTAAATCGCGCCAGCCGACTCTGACGTAGCGGTAATAGCGCCACGCACGACTGGGCGAAAACTATAAGCTCCAGATTTCAGCAGATCAGTGTGCAGTACGGCATCCATTATTTTATTGTCCCCGACGAACGAAGTTCTGGAGGGGACTATAAAATGAAGCAGCGTCCGTTAGGTCCGTTAGTCGCCGGTTCGGCAGTGAAAAAAATGTTACCCATGTTGTATATCCGATTTATCTGGAGTTCTGTAAGGGCCACACTGATGTAACTTGGTGGAAAGAAGAGGTTGATGAGTTCTCGACCTGATTAGATTGTGGCCGTAAAGATATGGTATAAGTATCAAATTTGCAGAATTATGAGAATTCTCCGGCTAGGCCCGTGTACGAGTTTTCTGGGAGTTCCGTAAGGCGTTTATAATGATGTAAACTGGTGGAAAGGAGGGTGCGGCTGAAGAGTTCTTGACATGATTAGATTGGGGCGTATTTCGGGCAAATTGAGTATGCAAAATTGAGCTCATTTAATATGCAAAAATCAGGTAATTGCTTATTATTTTGAAACGGTACATTGGTACTTCAAAATCCGGCGCTGCATGAAAGGCCTATCATGGGGGGAACATCTTTTGGCAATTTGAAAGTAAAGTTGATATGCGGCTTAGTATGAAAAAATGAGATAAAATTAAATATGCGTAATTGCTGTATCTCTGAACGGTACCCTGGGCTAGGCAAAAATTCCGTCGCTAATGAGGACTAACTCTGATAGAGGGGAGGGGGTGGGGTGGGGGAGGGCAGGGGTGGGGCGGAGGGGGGCGGGGGAGGGGAGGACGGGGGGGGGAGCCCGGCGGGGGGGGGTGCTGGGGGAGGGCGGGGGGGGATGGGGAAAAAGGGAGGGGGGGAGGGGCAGGGGCGAGGGGGGGGGTGAAACGGGCAAGGGGGGGGAAAGGGGAGGGGGGAGGGGTGGGGGGGGGGGTGGGAAGGGGGGGGAAAGGAGGGGCGGGGGGGGGGTGAGCGAGGGGGGGGGGGAGGGAGCGGGGGAAAGTGGCGGGGGGATGGGGACGGGGGGGTTGGGGGTGGGGGGGCTGGGGGAGGGGGACTGGGGGGGGGCAGGGGGGGGGGGAGGGGGGGGGGCGGGGAGGGTGAGGCCCGGGGGTGCGGGGGAGGGGCTGGTTGGGAGGGGTGAGGGTGGTGGGGAGGGGTGGCGGGGAAGGGGGGGTGGGAGGGAACGGACGTTTCTGATGTGGGGAGGAGGAGGGGGGATGGTGGAGGGGTTGTTGGGGAGGGAACGGGAGGGTGTGTGGGTGGTGGTGGGGAAAAGGGAGGGGAGGGTGGACAGGGTATTGGGTGAGGTTGGGGCTGGGTTGAGTGGAGGGTGGTACGGAGGGGGGTGGGTTGTTTCCGGGGGTGTTGGGGATGAGGTTGGCAGTTGTGGGGTGTTTGGAGTGGGCGTGGGGTTTGCGGAGTGGTGGGGGAGGGGGGGGGGTGTTGCGGGGGGTGTTGGGGATGGGGGTGGAGTGTTGTGGGGTTATTTGGGGAGGGGTGGAAGTATTTGGGGGAGTATTGAAGTTGCATTTATGATGTAGTGATCGCAAACATTCGGGCGGGGGACATATTTTACGCATGCGTAAATACGGTTGCCTTCTTCGTTTATGTTAGATTTATTAGGGATCCCGTTTCTCATGGCATTCGCACGCGATGTTTCCTCGGTTGCATCTGGGACGTCTTCCGGAAAATGGGCGCGATGTTCCTCGTTGCATCGGCCGTCTTCGGGAAGGGAAAATGACGCGGTTCCTCGTTGCATATGGGCCGTCTTCCGGGAAAATACGCGATTTTGTGGTCTGTCTGCATTGGGCCGTTAACGACTTTCTTTACGCTACTTATTCCTGTGGCCCGGGAAAACGGCACGAGAGGCAATGGAAACGCAAAATTGTTTCTCGTGGCATCTGGGGCGTTTTAAAAATAAAAATAGATTGCACCTCGTTGCATTTGGACCGATGGGCAGCAAAAAGACCCGGTCGGGTTAGGGTTAAGTGACCCTCCCTGACAATCTCAATTCCCCAAGTCTGTTTTTTATTTGCCGATGATGTGTTTGTGTACCGTCAAATCATAACACCTCGACCACACACTTTTACAGAAGATTTAAAACACGGCTTCCATAAATGGCAGAAGACTGGCCAATGTTCATTTTTTTTAATGCAAAAAGTTTCCAATATGAGACTTACCCCCGACGCAATCCCCAAAATATTTAATTACACCTTGGAGGTCATTCTGGTCTTGAAGAAAACCAAAAAACAAACATAATTTATCTTGGGGGGTTCAATTTAAAAACACTTATCATGGACACCAACATATCTTTATCTTGTTCCAAACCCATGAAAACGTACAGCCTTACATTGGTCTTGTCAGGACCACTTATAGAGTACTCCAACTCGTCTGGGATCCTATCCAAAAACGAAAATCTACGGAAAATAGAAAAAACGGGGCTGCATTTTGGTTATTACAAAAAAACAATTACAGATCTGTCAAGTATTACCAAAATAGTCAAGGGACAAAGACTGGGGATACTCTCCACGCAAAGGAGAATAGTACCAGGTTAACTGTACTTAACACGGCCGGCAGGGCCCGCTGCCTTGCGGTGGGGACGATTACCCAACCAATCCTGCGTCAGATCGCGGCACAATCCACCAAGATGGCCTCTACAAGTAATACAGAAGCAACAGGAGCAGCAATGGGGGCACTTTTGAGGCGTGATTCGCGCAGGGTGTTGGTCGGTTTGGCGGAAAATAGGAAATTGTGTGAACCGATGGGGGGTGCGGCTGTATCCGGCCTGCGGTTTGGTGGCTGTCTCCGTCTTGCGGTGTGCTGTATACGGGCCTGATGGTGTGTGGCTCGCCATCACAGACCGCAACGTCACCCTCACAGCTGTTTGATCCATACAAAGATGGTCTCTTTTATTCTTAGAAACAATTTTATGCACAGTGGAGACACCAATTTTGTTAAGAGCTATTACCTCTGCAAAAATCAGAAAAAGAGAAGAAAAATCCCTTGTGGGGAATCTTGCCATGTAGGCCTACAAAGGTCATGACGTTCAAAAGCAAAATCCAGGTTATCCAGTTTTATACAAGGTGAAAAAAATGGTTTTGCCCTTTTTTTTTTAAAAGACTTCATTTCGATGCCACAAGGCCAAAATTGACCCTTTATTGATGTTTTTTTTTCCTACAAAAGCATGCATACCAAGTACACCCCCTTCTGGGTACATAACCTCAAAGGATCCAGTTTTTCGGGGAACATCTCTCTTTCTTAGATAAAGAGTACTGTACATGAGCCATGCAGCTAGCTGAGCTTAGCGGGGGGAAAGCTACACCTAACATCATATCAAAAACGCACTGTCAGATCAACCAAAATTTTGGAAATAAAACTTTACTTGAGAATTTCTAGTGAGCCATAAACAAAAATGATCAGTTAATTGCAAAATTTACGTTACATTCAGTCCAGTATTTGGATGTACCAGTGTCCAAAAGAGTTTACATGAAGGGTTGATTATAAAATTCTAATAAAAAGGAGAAAATATTTTTTCACTGATTGTAATAGGCATGTTTTATGATCAGAGGGTCCAAATCCATCCCCATTAGTGTAGTAGTAGAGAACCATAAAATCGTGATCGACAAAGCATGAAACTTGGCACAAAACCTTCCTTGGGGTTTTACAAAGTAAACTTAGAAGGGGTGCCCAAAAACGGACCTCATTAACCCTAACGCGGCCCAGACGCAATGCGGTTGCAACGGAAACGTGGTACCGGTCGGGGAAAATGTTTCCGTTGCAAGTGGAATCTCGGCCGTCAACAACTATTTTTGTCGCGGCAAAATGACTCTCATTGCCACCGCATTGCAATGGGCCGTCTTACCGGAAAATGAGCGGATGTGCCTCGTTGCATCTGGGACGTCTTACGGAAAATGACGCGATGTCCTCGTTTGCATCTGGGCCGTTTCCCGGAAAAATGAGCGATGCTCTCGTTCCACCTGGGACGTCATTACCGGGAAATGATGCGATGCTGTTCACTGCATTTCGGACGGTTTGCCGCAGAAGGCGCAATGCTTTTCATAAGGCGGGTGACACTGTGTACAAATTATGCCCATAGACAATTTCGGATATCGATGGTGATAGCGCCACCATTTTCGATAAGCTTGAAAGCTATTTTTTAATATGCATAACGCATTCATGACGTAAAACCGGAGCATGGCGTAGCGTAATAGCACCACGCACGACTATGAGTTAGTAATAGCGCCACGCACGACTGGCGAACTATAAGCTACAGATTTCATGCAGATCAGTGTGCAGTACGCATCCATTATATTTATTTATTTATTTAGGATCCCTGTTCTCATTGCATCGCACGCGATTTCCTCGTGCATATGGGACGTCTTTCGGAAAATGGCGCGATTGTTCCTCGTTGCATCTGGGCCGTCTTACGGGAGGAAAATGACGCGATGTTCCCGTGGAATCTGGCCGTCTTCCGGGAAATATTACGCGTGTTCTCGTTGCATCTGGGCCGTAACGACTTTCCGCTACTTTTTCCTGTGCCGGGAAAAAAAAAAAACGGCAGAGAGATGCAATGAACGCAAAAATTTGGCTCTCGTTGCTTCTCGGCCGTTAAAAATAAAGAATAGATTGCACATCGTTTGCATTTGGAGTTGGTCGGGCCCACCACACGACCCGGTCGGGTGTTAGGGTTAATGACGTCATATGCCCGCTCCTTTTTTGCACATTGCTTAATATGTTATAATGGAAATTACTTCAGAAGAAACCATCATGTGTGGTATCAATTAAAGCCTGGGACATAAAGATTGTCTTAAAGATATTTTAGTAGGGTATCTTAGCATTTGGGGTAATTATTAGGCCATTAAAGTTTTGGAGGTCAGTTGATATCAAATTTCACCAATTTTGTATAAATTCCATCACATTGGCATGATAAATAAAAGGCGTTCAGTAATTATGTCAAAAAAAATTTCAACATTGTAAAAAAATAAAAATCATCCAAGATAACTTGATTTTTGTTTCATATGAAAGGAGTAAATAATATGTAGTTTAATGAACAAATAGGCTAGTCAATTTCACAATAAATTAGATTTTGTTGGATTTATTACAAAAAAGTGACATGCTGTGGCCCGTATATTTCCAAAATGGCACTATCAGAACCTCGTTTACTTTTGATGTTATTTAAAACAGAGATTTGCAAATTTGATAAGTGTAATAACTCTTGTGTGAAACTTTTACCCCATGGGATCAAAGAGAGAAAGATGCTTGCATAAGGAAATTGGTTACGCATATCGGCGAAAGTAAACTGATTTTCTGCGCAGTTATTATTGTGCAATGACACCTTTCAATACTATGGGGTCTGTCAAGTGCAAAAGTTGCACATTGAGTGAAAAAAAGGAATAAAATGTCATCACAATTTCTTTCCTAAATATCAGTGACCAGTAGACATAATGCTTGGTTGACTCGAGCAAATAATAGCACTGTAATATCCAGTAAATTCCGATGGTTATGCAGAGAGATATATAAAGCACTTTTTATCTGGAAGTAGTACAGGAGCAGTTATTACCCACACAGTTGACACAGATTTCAGGTGCTCATAATACGATTAGATTGAGTATTTTTTTCATGATGCAAAAATCACAGGATACTTGTCCTCTTTCACGAATAAATAAAGCTAGGTTCTACTGTGCGTTAATTAACTTTGACCGTATATTTCATCAATTTTGCCGAAAAGGAACAAGATGAACAAAAAATCATGAAAGAAGTTGTGTGGCAGACTGTGAGCCTAACATCTTGTGCAGAAACAAAACTTAACTTACAGTAATTTGCCGCATAACCCCATTTCTATCAGTTTTCTGTGTGTTTGCATAGGTCGATAGACCCCCTTCTTTTGTATTTTTCTAAATACTTGTGGTAAATGAATGAATGAGGTCTAGCAATAAGTTCTGGATCTTGGTTCTGCAACAAAGATGTTAGGTCACTGCTTACCAAGCAACATATCCCCACCATGAGTTTTGTTCACATTAGTTTCTTTTTTCAATAAATGATGAAATATTACAGTCAAAATTATTGAACACTCACAGTACGAACATCAAAGTTTTATTTCAATTGGAACGAGGCAAGCTCAATCCAAACTGGGTAGACATTTCATGGGAGTACCAAGGATACAAATGAAATATTGCCATTATTCCACCTGCACTATGAACAACACCATAAAGAGCAGACGGAATCGATGGCAATACCTCATTTGCGTACTTGGGGCTTCTATGTGAATGTCTACCCTTAAATTGGGCGGGGATAACGAGTCTATAAGGCCTGGACATCTTCAGCTGCATGGACAGTAACAAGGCTCAGCAGTCCAAATAAACAAAGGGGAATCTGAAGTGTTTTGTCGCTGAATACAGGTGGATTTACTTATCAATAACGCCATATTTGCTTGAGTCAATGCTGCAAGGGTATGCCCCTTGATCACTGATATTCAGAAAAGAAATTGAGATGGCAGTTTATTCATTTTCACGAAAATGTGCAACTTACAATTTGCCATTAACCCAACAAATAGTAATTATTATTATTTATAGTGGGAAACTGGTTTACTTCTGCGAAGTATGTACATCAAAATGAAACAATTTTTCCTTTGGATCCCAGGCCAATTTGTCTTTTTAAGATTGTGTTCATTACAAGAAATGATAGCATTTCGTTGAGAATGTACAAAGTGAAATATCCTGCAACGTACGTCCACAACGGTGATCATGGGAAATTTAACCAGAAAGATGACAGCTTGATTTTTGTGTCGACGAACGAATGTTCATGGAGCTGGAGGCACATACTAGTCCAAATTTCTGTGTGTCGTGGTCAGTCCGTCCGTACGACTCGGTTAACCTTTTTCAAAATGCTCTGGAGGCTAAAAGTATCCCGATTACTTCAAATTGATAGGATGATAGAGTGAGTGCCGACAATATTATGTGTAGCTTTGGCTGCAATTTGCAATTCATGAATTTAATAGCTTATTTGCATATTTTTCAGGACGTTTCCGGTTACCTTTTTAAATGTTCTGTTGGCTAAACGCTAATCCCGCTTTACTTCATTACTTGGTAGGTGATTAGAGGAGGTGCAGAATATTATGTTGTAGCTTTTGGCTGCATTATTTGCATCATTCATGAATATTGAATTAGCTTATTTGCCGGTCAAAATAATATTCACCACGGATTGTGTGCAAGTCATCTGGAGTTCCGTAATTCGTATAATGATGTAACTTGGTGGAAGGAAGCGGGATAAAAAGTTCTCAACCTGATTAGAATGTTGGGCTAGTTCGACAAGTTACACCATATGCAAATGAAGCTAATTAATATGAAAAATCGGTAATCGCTATAGTTTTGAACGGTACATCGGATATGCAAAAATTTCACTGCACAAAACCCATTATGGTGCGCATCTTCTTGGCTATTTGAAAGTTTCTGGATACATGCGGCGTAGGTATGCAAATGAGCCTAATTAAAATATGAGTAATTGCTGAATCGCTAATGGTACATCGGAGGCAGGCGGTGAAGGTCAGTTAATATTTCGTTACTGAAGTTGGCGATTTAGAGGTTGCGAACTATACGTTAGACCAATGGCGACATATCCGCTAAAATCGACTCACTTGGCCATACCAATTACATTTAATCTACCAAACAGACCTCTACCACGTTTGGAATATAGCTAGAAACGCTATTTTAGCAACTTTCTTCATCCACAAAAGATGTGGAGGAGAATTTTG
>JAMKCH010047528.1:0-11694 GCA_023653785.1 Ophioderma brevispina | reverse complement strand
CATAATTTTTAAGCTTTTAATATTTCTGAAATCGAGTGTAAATTTTTTGAATAACCCGGTGGAGAGGCATGGTTGCAAGCATCAAAAGTGATAAACCTACGAATACGTCATAAATTACGAATATGGTAATTTACAACTCATTACGTAGCTCCAATCTTCATTGACCTACTCATGGCGGAATCAAACATCTACTTAACTAAACGTAGATTAATTATTTCCCTTGGTATTGTCAGGGTGAAAATTAAAAAAAAAAGTAAACGTTAGTTTGATCAAAATGCTCTGAATTGCTGGTCCAATTGTCAATAGTTAGCCATATTTCATACCAGTAGGCAAAGGAAGGAAGCATAATTATATTGTAGAATTCAAATTCAAATTCCGACTGGTATTTATATTGGAAACCAAAAAAGTAATGTTTGTAGTGTCTAATGTGAATGATAATAATTGTGAAATATATGGTCATCCACAATTATGGTAGAGAGCTCAATCAAGTTCCAAATAATTATGTTAATAAACCGGATTAGTTCGTATTAATATTTAGTACTCAGTCGGAAGTCAGTATATTGATAAACCCTAGTCATCACAGTATAATTACATAGCGGTTAGCTATAATCAATATACCAAAGACTCGGAGAGCAGCGAATCATGAGGTGGAAGAATTGGAACATCTCAGTGAAAGCAAGATGAGAAAGCTGGCACAGGTAGATATGTTTTATCATTAAATGTATTATTTATTTATTTATTTATTTATTATTCTTATTTCGTTTACATGCCAGAGAATGCCAGAAGAAAAGAAAAAGACAGCAATATGAAGGAAAGATTACAAAAGACAAAGGACAGCAAAGAGAGTGAGAGAGAGAGAGTGACAAAGACTTGACCCCTTCACAGAATAATAGTACATGGGAAAGGTAATTGATGTTTGTATTTAGTTTTCCATAATAAAAACAATTTTGACACCATTTTTTTTCATTGGTACAAAATGCAAGGGAGAAAGAGTGAACTGGAGACATCATGCTGGGCTTCATCAGCAGTGGATTGAAAACGGCGGAAGAAGAAGATTGTTTTGTTACAGTCCGCTTATTGCGAAGGTTTCGTTTTATTCCGAAGGACCGTTATTCAGAAGGATCTTATTCCGAGGAAGGACCTATTCCGAAGGACCGTTATCCCGAATTCACCACGTGGTGCTTTTCCGAAGGGTTTTTATCCCAAGGCCGTTTTTTTTCGAATTTTACATGGGGACCTTATTCGTAGGACCGTTATTCCGAATTTTACCATGGAGACCGTTATCGAAGGACGTTATTCAAATTTTGCAATAGGTCTAGACAGTAATCCTAACCCGTAAACTCTAAACTTAATTCCTAACTAAACCCTAAACCTAACCCGACCAACCCTAAACTCGACCATAAAAAAAATATCACACAAGTCTTATTTTCCCCCCAACCCTAGTAGCGGTCAAAAATAACATCCTGGAAAAACGGCCCCTATGCTAAATTCGGAATAACGGTCTTGTCGAAAAATGCCCCTATTATTAAATTCGGACTACGGTCTTTCTGAAATGGCCTTCAGATAAAGATATTCTACCTAATTCGGAATAAACGCAACCTATGCTCAATTCGGGAAACAACTATCCTTCGGAATAACGGACTCTTCCCTGTTTCATATCTACGACCACTGTGTAGTACAAAACTCAAGAGAGTTCAAGGGCCATAAAGAATGGTCCGATTTTGTTGAAAACTGGTTTTAAATCGTCAATAGGTCATACTAATAAGAAATATAATGATTATGTGTTTCTCTTCAAAGTGAGACTTTTACTGATATGCTAGTGATCTCCATTAGACTTGTGGACCCGCCCGGCCATTCGTAATTATTCATCAAAACATTGACAATACGACCGTATATTTTCGGTTTTACAAGAAGACGGAACAATTGGAACCATTTTTAAAATAATCTGCAGAATCTTAAATTTACAAAAAAAAAATATAGTTTTTTTTGTAGTTTGTTTGGTTTTGTGGGTGGTTATTTTTATTTTCGTTTTAGTTTGTAGCTTCCTATCATTTACCTAACCTTGTAGCCAGAATTTGCACCGGTGATGTGGTAGAGTAAAATTTTAAATGTTATACAGAAGGTATCTTGATTGGAAGTTACTGTAAATCGAACAAAATCTGTGGAGGCGATCTCCTTGGTCATTCACAGTAGTTACTAATTTTTTTTTTCTTTTTAGTTCAAAGAAACTTGAAGATGTTCTCCAAGATCGGCATGATGACCATTTATCTCTTCGGTTTCTAAGAGGTATGTTATCATCAAATCCGAACAGTGGAATAATGGAAATATTAATCGTTATTAGTGAGAATGAGCTCTTGTGTATTTAAATAATTAATATTATATCTTTGTTATTTCAACCTCATTGGGATAAATTTTTTTATATCTTTTGGAAGGAATAAACCGCAAACCAAAAGATGCTTGAGTAAGAGGAATTCAAGCTTCGCTTAAAGTTTTTTTTCTATATTTAAAAAAAAAACAAAAACATTTAACAAACAAAAGCTGACTCAGCGATTCCGAGGAGGGCCCATCAATTCAACAAATAGTTTTTTTTTTTTTTTTTGCATGTACCTAATGCTTGTACATATACTAATCACTGTGGAAAAACTAAGGTCAAATCATAAGTCATTTCATATAGAAAATCCACAACTTTGTTATAAATTCCGGATCCGGATTTGTTTATAGATGGTATCGTATGACAATTTTATATGTATATAATGTTAACTGCATGAAAACGAAATATCCGATACATCTCTACCTTACAATTACACATTTTAGGTGACTACCTTTAGTTCTAGTTTGCTATTTAAAAAAAAAATCAAATCTCTGAGTCAGCCATTAACGCAATTTTCGTGCATAACAAAAGATTTAATTTCCACTTATGAGAATTAGTCATATAATAATCATATTCTAATAAATAAAATAGAGAATGATAGTCAACAATATCTGGAAAATAGGTATTTATGTTTTTCAAAAAGTGTAGTATCATGAATGAAGGTGATCATTTAATCAACAATTTGCTCTTGACATTTCAATACTCTATTAACGACTGTTATACCGTCTGTCTATAGCTTAATGGTTCAATGTATTCAAAGATATTAAAAAAAAAAACCAAACCACAAACAAATCAGGTAAATAGTATTCCTTATTTGAAGAAATAATACGATTTATAGGAATATATTCGGTGTCATTTAAAGCCCAAATGTTGTAGATTATAATCTCGTCAAATTATCAACTTTCCAAATTTGCAGAAAGATTCTGGTCTTTGTCAAAGTTTAGATTTTATAGTTGTCTGTAAATGTACAAAAACATCTGCTACTGTAAAAATAAATCTATTTCTGACAGTGTTCCTTGAGACACCAGATGTAGGAACGAACATGATCTCCTTCATATAGGTATCGTGTTATGGCTACATTATTAAAATGCAAACATTATTTATTTTATAGCACGAGAATTTGATTTGAAGAAATCTGAAGCTATGTTTCGTAAGGTATGAAAAATATGATTGCTTTTAAAATTCAAATTTATTTATATGAAATATCATATTGTCATATAACATACACAATTAAATTTTTGCCTTTGGCATTTTTGTGATTTGATTATGAAAGTTGTTCCACGCACACACACAAACACACAAACATACACCAACAAACACACACAAACACACACCCCACAAACAGCACACAAACACACACACATACACACACAAACACACACAAAGTTGTGTTGAAAATAGTATGCAGCGAGATTGACCAAGTGTTGTGCTTAACAATGAATTAATGGTGCGGGAACCAAATCTGCACAGAGTGTTCCAACAACTAAGATCAAGATTGTAGAAAAGTAATTTAAGATTTTAACATATTAAAACAGATTTTAACATTTTTCAGTTCGTTCAATTTTGTAGGATCTAGAATGGAGGAAAAGAATGGGAGTCGATAACATACTGGAGTTGATCCTCCGGAGGTAAGTAAGCCTTGCTCATTGACTTTCTTATGCCACCGACCTCATGTTAATTCATGAGAAGGATGGCCAGGAGGAAAACCCGGGGGCACTTGTATTCCACCAAGGTGGACATCATGTTCGTGTATGGCCTCACATAATGCACCATAAACGAGTATTTGCATCTGGCAAGAAAACTACCCTAAGGAAGTATTTTAATATTGTTATTCTACCGTTAACGAGTACGGTTATGTATACTAATGCATTTCCCCTGTGTGACCTTTGACCTACGTGTGTGACCTTTGATCTCAGATTTGTTCTGTGCTCAGGCCAGTGTTCCTTTATGCATTGTAGGAGAAGGATTTGTAACTCCTCTGGGAAGATCATTTTGATGCACATTACAGCGGTTAATGTTCTTAAATTCACCTCTGAATACTCCTTAATTTGACATTAGAGCTTTTATATATTTTATGAGAGCACCCCGGTGACCTCTTTTTTAAAAGACAATGTCTGATAAAATATTTTTTGAGCCCGTAAAATTGCGAAATACCAATTTCCCATCCCATATCCAGTATTTCAAACACTTTTCAACTTATGACGTCATAGTCAGTGGCGTAGGTTGGGTGTGGGTGGTGGGGGAAAAGGGGACAGGGGGAATTTGCGCCCCCCCCCCCCCCCCCCCCCCCCCCCCCCCCCCCCCCCCCCCCCCCCGGCAGAAGATAAATGACCGATGTTTGGCAAAAATCAGCGATCTCCAAAATTTGGGCAAATATCAGCGATTTTGAATAACTCCTGAACGATCCATCCCAGATGGATAGGGCAAACTATACCCTTTCTTAATCATTATGACCAAAGGAACACATTAGTGAAGTTCTAGCACATAATCATCAATTTGACATTTGACCCCTGTACGAACTTCAATGGCGCCCTCAGGTGGAAATACGACACTGGCAATTTCACAACAAGTTGGAAGTGATTCTCAGTGATGTCCTTAAACCGATAAAACTGGAATATCAATTTTAGCCCAACTTATGAAGTAGTAATAAAACACTGACAACTGCCCCCAACTAAATTGAGCTCAAAATTCTATATGTATCGCAAAAGAAGGAATTTTGTAATTAGAATAATTAATATCAGAGATCTCCGGTAATAATCTAACGGCTGCTGAAAACGTCCTTCATAGCCGGGAAATTGCGCCATGTAAGTGTCTACGCTCTTCCATTAGTGATTCCGTCGGTTCAGGCAAGTAAAGTTAGAGGTCATTTTCGTGAGGTGCCACTATTTCATCATGAACGGACACAAAATCGGCGTTTCCAGCTCCGTTAAATTATATACAGTCGGGATCCCGATTCCAATTACACAATCGTTTCTTTTATGACAAATACGCATTCTTTAGCATTGTTGTTCGCAGATATAGTTAACTAGACAATTACCAACACAACTGTGCAAAACTCTCCCATTTTTAAAATTGGGGACACTCTTCAAAACTCTGCCATTATTGATTTAATTTTACACAGTACTCTATGGGGATTACACCCCTGCGGGTCGGGGTTTAGAATTGTCTCGCTGTCCCCCTACATGTCGTAAGAGGCCACTATAGGGGCCAACTAGTTGTTTTTGAACAGAGAGTTGTAATTACAGGGGTGACCCAATACAAAACTTTACACAAAATGAAAGTGATATTCCCCTTTTTTTAATGGGATATCTGTGGATTTGATTATCATATATAAAGAATGTATAATTGGGCATCTTGCCTGATAAACATTGTTCATTTTGGTTTGTTGAGTGGTTCTAAGGATATGGTCAACTGAACATAAGTCAGCAAAAAGACCAGAGCATATCATTTGTCTTAGGCACATGAAATCACAAATGCCAACATAGAGGAGATCGTGTACCTACCCCCCCCCCCCCCACCCCCGCCACACTGCCAGGACCAGACAGAAAAAACCGTGGTTTATTAGCACAACTGCAGTTTGTTTTGTTATTTCATGGGAAATGAAAAAGTACACATAATTGTTTTGCAACCGGCTTTTCAAATCTGCAATTAGACAAGCAGTGAAAGCACACGGTATTCATAAAGCAATAGAAAGACAATAGTAGGAACCAATAGAAAGACAATAGTTAAGCAATAGAAAGATTACACAAAAAAAGAACATAAAAGACAAAAGTAATTGTTTAAATGACGCTATGGGTGTGTCTGGTTCTTCCGTTACTATGCTCATTAGGCTGCAAGATCATTAACGAAAGTGTTTTGTTGAAAAAAGTAGCTGGAACTTGTGTAAATATAAAGGGCCGCATACAATAACGAAGTTATTGACATTTTGACATAAAACCCTTTCTGATTTTGTACTGGTTTAAAAGTCTAAAACTGGAGTAGAAATGTCATGTTGTTACCGTGGAATTGCCCATATTACAGAAATAAAAGGGAAAAAATGGGGGATTTTAGTGTCCATAAGTGTTGTGTAAAGGGTGCATTTCGCCCCAACACGTTGTATCAAGTAGGGGGTAGAGAACAATGTCGAGTTTTAAAATACACATAAAAAAAAAGAACCAGCCGTTATGTGCTGTGAAAATTAAATGCAACGGTATTTGGGTAATTATGAAGTGTTGAAATAAGAAAAAATGAAAACTTGAAAATAAAAAAAAATAAAAAAAACGCTTTTTGTAGTGAAAAAAAAAAACAGTTTTTTTACGATATGGCTCAGCTACAAGTAACCTGCAGGACCCCATTTTACCAAATTCAGGAGCTGGCAGTCATATACGGCACTGGTCCACCCATCATTTACTGTTGTATATTTTAATCACTGGTTCTGCAATGATATAATACTATGAAGTGTTTCCATGGGGTAATAACAGCTTAATAAACATGCATTTAAACACTTAACTGCATTAAGGGGGTGCTATTCTGTTAGGGCAAAGGGGGGCTCAAGGTACCCTTCATTAGATAACACTTTTCCAAAGGAATTTTTAGATGGAATGAATCCACCACATGTTAGAAGTATTCAAAGACATCAACAATAAGAAAAAAAAAAAACTGAAAAAAAAATGTTCAGTAAGCAAAAACTAGGAACAAAAAATTGATTTTAATGTTGCGTCAAAATGTGCGAAAAAGACCTAATTCTTTTCTGCATTTTCTACGGCATGATTCAACCAGACTTTTGCTGATTGCTTTAAGTGGTGAAGATGCACTATATTTAACATAGTAAGCACAATGGAAAAGTTCGTCGTGCAATTTTATATTTTTTAGGTTTACTTGTATAAAATACCATGGTTCTACAGTAAAACGTTCTATTACGAGTATATAAAAATATATGACAACAATAGCCTACTATAATTTCAAGAATGTTTTTGATACATTCTTTACTTTGTTTATGCACTAGGTGTATGCATATATGAAAATCAGAAATCACAGTAACTCTATTACGATTTTAATTTGTCATGCGTCACTTCCGGTAGTGCCATAAGGGGGGGGGAGGGATCCTAGGGACATGCGAATTAACGAAAAAAACGACGTGCGTGATGGATTTTTAAGTTTTTTTGCACCAATGCACGCGCAACTAAAAAGTTAGACAAATACAATAATAAAACCAAATATTTTTGCCAGCGGTTAAAAAATCGCCCCGGCCGAAAAACAAAAAATGGGTGACATAGGAAAACCCCCCTTATGCAGTTAAGTGTTAAGACAAAAGATGAAACACATGATCAACAAAACCTTATATTGTCTAAATTATTCACACTGGATTCGCGCTAATCATCACGGTTTTGTGACAGTACCACAAAAAGTTATCTTAACCCAAAAATGAATTACAGAATGATATTGCTGATAATTGTTATGATTTTTTGTTCAAACAATGTTTTTACTTGTAAATCAAGTCGGAAGTACATCAAGATGCACCCACCGCTGGGCATCTAATTTTTCCCGAAAATTGAGGGTTTTTATGTCTTAGTCATAGTTTTATCTTATATCGTTTTGAAATGTGGTATTTTATCACCAAATAATGTTTTATGATTTCAGTTGAATAGTAATTATGTAAAATGCAGTTTATTGGTCGTAGAATTTTTTGCAAGACCTTTGGAACAATTACGTTTATTAATCAAGTTGTGTTTGCCCATTACTGTTTCGTCCGTGCCCAAACCCTTGTGGTACCAGCCCTAGCTCCTTTCCTTTCTGAACATGGGTCCTCTGCGGGTTACTTGGGTAATATCGTAAAAACTATTGACCCTATCGTTATTGAAATTTTCAGGGATAGCTACCAGTCACGTCTTACTTTACAATAAATACCAAATAGTTACGTGCTTTAGTTAAAATTTATGGCGCCCTGCATAAGTGTTGGGTTTTTTTTGGGGTGGGAGACACTGTAACCATTACGAGCAGGGCAAAATTGTTTGTGTGCCATTTTTCTAAACCGATCAATATGGTTTCAATATTTCTTCACTAATAAACGTATCTTGACATGTGCCAATGTTCTCTGAATTATTCGTAATGCGTGAGTTATCAAAGCAATATAACTACAGAAAACATTGGATAAGACGTTCGTAAACCTCCCAATTGCTTCCTAACCAAAAAGTACCGGGTGTCTCAAAAGGAAACCTTAAAGCCCCTCTTTTTACAAAAGAAAAGTAGACCATACAAATTAAACACATCTGAAAGTGCATTCATAGTTTTCCGACACAACACCCGCAAAACCTTTCCAGGACCATATTGCCCGATTATGGTCGAATTTAAAAAATTGTGCCACTTTTTAAGTTTAATCCACGATTGTTACTGTCTGAGCTTCTTTAGACTACAACCTTCTCAAGCACATGCCTTTCGTTTATGGTTTCTTCCTTTGTTTTTATGGAACAAAGATTAGTTGATATTGAAATGTTACGATTAATTATTAGAAAATTTTAAGATTCTTGCCTCATTCTTCTTTACTATGCGCTGCTCTGCCCCCCCCCCCTTTTGGGGCTGCCTCTAGGCCATTAAAACAGATGTAGGCTTGCATTATCCTTCCATTTCAATAATCGACTTTATCATTCGTGTCCGTTCCGTCGGTGCTTGCGAAGGAAGCGGTTATTCTATCTACTCGCAAGTTGGCTGGTGGTTCCTGTACATCACTTCAATCTTCAAATGTTTCCCCTAGGGCAAACTCTAGCGGAGTCCAATTGGCATCTTCGCAAAAGAATAACCACTGCCTTGGCAAGCATCCAACGGACAAGAATGATTAAATGGATTTTGAAATTGAAAATAGAACGGCACGCATGCCTCCGTCTTAGAGCTGTGCCAAGTCCCCAGTGGGGGGGGGGGGGGAGGGGGCAAAGAAGCAGCCTCAGTAATAAGAATGAAGGCAAGATATTGGAATTCTAATAATTGAACACTCACTTTTCAATATCAGAACTGACTTTTCTCAAAACAAAAGAAAACCATAAAAAAGAATGAGTTTGGATAAGGTGTATTGCCTAAAGAACTGCTGAAGAGTACATCGTGCATAAAATGAAAAGTGGTACAAATTTTCAATCGGCCATAACTTGGTCATTATGTTCCCCTTTGGAAAACGATTTATTCAAGTGTCGAACCGAATGAAATGCACTTTCCAGATGTGTATTTATACACGCTTTGGAGGTTTTCTTTTTTTGAGACACCCGGTATACCTGCATATTGAAACATTATTTCCACAAGGAATGAATTTGGATAAACGTATCAAAATGCATATATTGTTTAAGGGACTATCATTGATGTTGCTACAGAGGTCAGAAATGAAAAAAAAAAAACAGATTTTTGCATGTCTGTGGACAAGTACGGTACCCCAACCTCCTCTGCAAAGAATTAAAACCCAGAATCAACATTATAAGTACAAATCGGATATTTTTTTTTTTTTTTTTTAGTAATACTGTGTGCCCGTACGGACACTTGCTACAACACCTTATTTAATGGAGATCATATCTTTGAACACTGCCATTTTTTTTGCCACTTCCGTTTGGGAAAAGAATCTATTTCTGCCAAAATTCAAATATTTTGAATCTTTCGGGGTGAATCACTGATAGTGTTTTTAAAGAGACCTTATTAAATTCTAGATAATTATTTTTATACGGTGGGTAATATATCGTCGCCCGCATCACATTACTATCCTGTATTTCACATTTGGAAGTTTATTGCGACATTTCGCCCACTCACCTAGTTCTTCGAGTTCTACATTCTACTACAAAGTTTTCAATCACAAAGTTACAGTTAATATCAAAAATTAGTTTCAAGTAGTACTTTCAATATTTTTAAATTTTTCTTTTTCCTCAAAATCATTCAAATCCAGATTCCACATCTTCGTATTTTTAATAATCGTCCATTCATTGACAAGTTGCTTTATATATAGCATTCTATTTAAATTACTACCGATCTCAAAATCTAGACTATTTTGACATCTTTCCTTTCGTAATAACGACACACACCAATTTTAATAGTGTGTATTTTTAATGTCCATTGGAAAGTAAGCGGTCGTATTTTGCAATATAACATTATTATTGTTTTCACATGCAGACTTCTAACTTGTATCCCAATTAATATAGATATTATTGAAAGTTTTAAAGTTCATTTATGATAAAAATTGGACTCAAAATGCTTTCTCTTTCTTTCTCCAAAACGTAAGTCATATGTTTCCTTGTTATGCTTCCTTTTAGACCTTGTAGACATGAAATGTTCCGGTATATTTTGAATTGCGATTTTCTCGGAAACGTTGTTTTGTAAAATAGGACAGTATGTGATGTGGGCGACAAAAGCCACAAATATGTGTGACCAAATGTCCAAAGGTCAAAGGTACATTGTGGGGAATTTTAGTCCACTGATATTACTGTTAGAAAGGTAGTGTATTTGAATTACTCCGGTAAAACATTCTCAAGCTCAGTTTGTCCCAGGTGTTAACGAAGTACTGAGGGGAGGAGTGTAATGGTATGATAAAGACGGGCCCGTTGTATGGGTTGATCCAAGTGGGCGGCGTGATGTGAAAGGGACCATATCTTGTTTATTATGCATCTTGGTTTTGTTTTGGTTTCTAATACTGTCCTATGTTAAAAATTATGAAATAGTAACACTGATTTTCATTTCTGGAAATAAATAGGCACGTTTCATTCCCTTACTTTCTTGAAGGATTGCTGAAAATCCGCAAAGGATCCGATGTAGGAAAATTTTGCTACAACGATCAGAGAGGTTGATGGCACAAAACAGATGAACAGAATAAAAAGGTCAGAATTACATAAACGTTGACAAAGGAGATTTAGATACCGGCGAAAAGGAGATATGATCGCTGGAGCCATAGACCGGCTCCATGACGGACAATGGAGAAAAACGTGAAATGGATGTTGCGTGAAGATTCCATTGAATCGAGTGCCCTAGTCTTCACTGTTGTAGGCGAACGATCTGTCCGGAGGACCACATATCCACAGACCACACGGTCGCACGCGCACACGAACCCACAACAACACCTTCCATATTATACGCGGACACTTTAATGCCTTCCGATCAACCATTCATTGAGCAATTTTAACGATATAAAATGGCGTATCTAGAGCGTTTGCAGACACTAATCACATAACTTTGAGGTAGATTTAATTTGCACTAATTTTTGCTCCGCATTCTGGATGTATGCATCCTGTAGACACCAATGAATCTTTCCCCCGATCTTTGACTTTCATCTAAAGGGGTTAACGTTTGTTTTCCTTTGTGCTTTGTATTTCACCCATTTGGTC
>JAMKCH010047527.1:0-34281 GCA_023653785.1 Ophioderma brevispina | reverse complement strand
GAAGGTAAACATATGTAAGAATAAATTATGCAGGTGAATATCCAGTGTAGCGTTATATTTTGGGTGCAATATCACCTTGACTTTTCTTTTCACTAAAAGATCTTTCTTCTACACGCAACCGGTCATGACTAGATAGTCAATGATAACGGCAACATACAAAACTTAAAGACTATCTAGTCATGATCATCAGGACTAGTACAGGGTGACCCAATAAAATCTTTACCCAAAATGAAACAATTTATGTGTACTTATCATTCCATCATGAAATGCCCCCACATTTCCCAGAGGTTGGACCCCAAAATTCTGATTCATCACCCTTCAAACTACAGAAAAAAATCTTCAAACTTCTAGAATGGGATTCTGATTTATAACCCTGCTATATAACCCAGACAAAAGTACATCTTACTTATGCTCATCACCCCTGCCCATCCCAGCACCGAAGATCACTTTTGGATGTGCTATTCACTTTTGGATGTGCTATTCACTTTTGGATGGACATGCTACTGTGAATTGTCTATAAAGCATCCTTGACTGTGTAAAATGTGTGCTTTCCAGATTTGTATTTTTCCATTCTTCATCACTCACTTTCACAATTTTGTCTTACTACAGATCAGTCAGAGCAGTTCCTCATGCCAGCTTAGATAAACTTCTTCCAGATGCTGTAGTAGAAAAATCCCTCCTAGATTTCTGTAATGCTTTAGAAAATGGTCAAGTAATTAGCAATTCATCTCCAGCTGCAAAGCCATATGCACAGGAATTTCAAACTCACAAAGAATCACAAGCCTGCTCAGCTTGTGCCTCAAAAATGACAGGATTTCTTACCAAAGAAGAAGTTACATACCAGCTTGATATACAAAGAAGTGTGGAATCTCCAAACACTACAGTAACACATTGTGGCTGTGTGTTACCAGTATATAAACCTGATGTGAGTGTAACTGCCTTGGATGTAATGCATAGTGTACTTGGATTCACTATTGAAAAGAAGCCTAGTCAGATCAGTGGTGGAGGCATAGGAGTTGTGGTAACGAGGGGTACGGTCCCTAAAGGTTCAGTGCTAGCTATGTATCCAGGTGAGTGTCTTGAAAGCTTGGGCTTTTATGAAAAACCGTTCACACATCATTAGGAGATTTCCGCGTTTGTGATTGGTTGAGAGCCGGTCATAAACAACGTCTAATGCCCTGCAGTAATCGATTTCTGATCACTTTTGGGGTAGGCATGTAGAAAGAGGTAGACGTGTGTACAATGATCATGGCTGCTACGGCTATTATTGTCTCAAAATAAATATTGAAGCCCAATATACTTGACTATTAATAAAAAAAAAATGTATTTTTCGGAATATGTGTTGAATAAAACAGAAAACATGCTTTCAAATATTTTGCATGTTAGTGCATATTTGAAGCACACCCCTATTCTGTAATGGAACGTCCCATTTGATACATCGATCGTGCTTTTTTTCTCAAGTGTGAAGAAGACGAAAACATGACATGAAAAGAGTGACTTTGCAGTTGATTTTGGAAGATTTAAAGTACAAACATGCAAAATAATGATGTGTGAACGGGGTTCATTCATGGATTTTCATGAGTAAACACTGGTTTTGGCCCTCGGGCAGGCCGGCGGGGGTCGCTTCGCGACGCCCAGCGCCGGCCTGCCCTCGGGCCAAAACAAGCGTTTACTCATGAAAATCCATGAATGAACCCCTAATTTAATAATAGTTAATGTTATATGAAATCAACTGTTCACTATAAGATATTGGGAAGTATTCTTGAGGTATCAGCTGGGGCTAATGCTGAAGTCTGGCAAGGATTATTGTCATGCAATACCAAGATTTCTCTTTTCTGGAGAATTGTGTTGGGAGGGAAATGGGTTTATAGAATTTGTTGGGAAACTTGTCATGTTGGCATTAAATTTGTTGGCGTTAAAATTGGACAGATCATATGGCAGCCATGTGGTAAGGCTGTGTAGTGAATGGGATGTGCAACTGCTGCCATGTAAAATATCCTAACAATTTTTTTTCCTCCAGAATGTGAGAAGTGTTGGTGTTTGAGGTTTGGTGCAGTAGTGCAGTAGAGAATGTGAATATAAAAACAAAACCCTTGATTATTAGTAGAGTCATTTTCATGAAATCCATGACCATTTTTAGGATGCTTTTTTTTCTTGATGGATTGGCAAGATGACCAATTTTAACAAAAAATAGCTCCTATACACCTCCCAGAACTGATGGCTAACTTTTTAGAGGGCATTTTTCAAAATGGCTGCTGCCGCCATTTTGAAATACATAAAAAAGTGGTATCTCTGGAACCAGATAAGCTATAATGATGAATGAGGTGTCATTTCCCACTAATTCTTGCACAACAGATCAGTTGGAGTGATGTTTGCCTTGCCTTGCCTAGGATGTCTCCGTCCAACGTCGGACGTATCCCTCCTCATGACTCTTCCAAAATGTTCTATCTTGGGCCAGTCTTGTCCATGTTGTTCCTAGGTAGACTTTGATGTCGTCTCGCCACCGCCTCTTTTGTCTACCGCGCTTCCTCTTGCCAGATCTTGGTTGCCAATCTAGAATTCTTTTAGTCCACCTGTTGTCACTAAATCGTGCAACATGTTCAGCCCATCTCCACTTTGCTTGCCTGATCTTATCAATTATGTCCTTCACTCCTGTTGTGAAGTTTATTACATTTAAATGCCTTCTTGACCTCTAAATCTTTCGGAATAGCATCAAGGCTGTTTCCTTTTTCTTTCCAGCCAATGAGTTAGGTCAGCTTTGGTTGTTTTCTGTTTGCTCCCATCTTCTTTAAACAACATATCGTAGGTACTGCTGTGATTGGCCGACTTAGTATGCTGCTGAGGTTTACATCAGGTCAGGAATCTGACAGAGTGAGAGCTCTTCTAAAAATAACCTCCGCACTAATGGCGACTTTAACTTTGCGGGAAGCTACACTGACCTTTATAAGCTTATTCATGTCAGTAAAAGTTTGTCAGCCGTGACCTCGGAATCGGATCCCATGTGCTTTTGCTACCCTCTGTCGATAGACGTTTCATTTCATTTCATTTTCATTCAGTACTCAAACAACATCAAAAATTGCACACATAGAATAGACATAGAATAGTAAAATACAGTAAGATCATCATATTGCACATAAAATTATATTAAAATTAATCTACTATATACAGGTACCAGGAAAATTATTGCAGCTTGGGATATGAATAATAAACCAGGAGTACCAAGGATAGCCCAAAAGCCTTTAAAAAGGCTTTCATTGGGGTCCTTAATGCAAGAAAAAACAAAAACGAGGGAAGCAGCAGCAGGCAGGATGAACAAAACAACACAGATGAGAAAACACCCAACATGCACACCACAATGCCAAAAATGATCTAATACCTATCGTGGTGCATGGGGTTAACTTCAGCCAGGCTAGCTTGATCAGAAAGATGCTTCTTAATGGCTAGTTTGAACTTTGAAAAATTGTGAAATTTCTTTGATGGAACTAGGCCAAAAATTCCAATGACGGATTCCTGTATAATAAAACGTTTGATTATCTTGGCTTTTGATCTTTGAGACAGTGAAATTAAATGGGCAACCCCTGGTACTATATCTGTGAATGGATGTTGTATGGGTAAAATTATAATTCAGATAATCTGGAGCAGTATCATGAAAAATTTTAAAAACATGATTATTTTCATTTGAATCGCCCTATCTTTTACTGACAAGAAACCAACTTTCTCCAGCTCTATTTGACCAATGTGACTGCGGGGATCTAAATTTAATATGAATCTGACAACCCTGTTTTGCATTGTTTTGCAACCTGTTTTGTAATATTTGGAAAGGGATGTATAACATGAAGAACAAGCATAATCAAAGTAACATAAAATAAGGGCAGTGCTCAGAGTTTTGCAACTTTTTTTAATTCCAAAGATGAGCATGCCTGTACAAAAATGCAAGTCGATCACCAGCTCTTTTAAGGATGTCACAAGCAAATACTTCACCTGAGAGTGACTCATCCAGTGCAATTCCTTTATACTTTGCTGATAGCTGATGAAATAATATTACCATCACATGTAACTGAAAAATTATCAACCTGCTTAAGTTTTCTCTTTGTTCAATGACAAACTTTCCTGTATCAGTAGACGCTTCATTATAGCATTTAGACCTGAGCTTATGTTCATGAGGCTCTCTGGGTGCACAGCTACATCAAAGGGGTTTATGAAGTTGTAATTGAGGTAATTTAATATTTGTTGAGCATGTTGCTCATCTCGCAGGAACATGGAAGGTCTCTGCTGTTCATGGGTCTCCTCTTTTGAAGTTGATATTTTTGGTCCACTCCTTTCTTGCATTTTTGCAGAATACTTTCCAACAAGCTGGCGAGTCAACGACCACTGAACTACTGATGTTCCTTTTCCTGTTAGGCCAATGATCCCACCACAACTTTTACTATCCTTGATCACCATAGATTCGACGCCCATGTCACTCCAAATGCCATTGTACCTACCTGCAGAGCGCTTCACGGCAAACTGTCCCTCTTTACGGTGTGAAACATACATTGTAGTAAAATTTTTTTGCTGTTGCGATATAAATAGGCACTGGCGAGAACGGTCTCCATGTAAACCCCATTACCTTCTCTCTCTCTGCCTTAGTTGGTCAGGATGACTTGGAGAATATCAAGACAGTCTAACAGTGTTTGAAGTCAGAGATTTTTAGCAGCCCATTGTCGAAAGCTATTCAGTTGACAATGCAACGTCATGGAAATGAAAATCATCATACGATAACACAGCAGATGTAGCCAACCTCACCTTCACATCATTTAGGATTTTCTCTGTCTCAGATACAATACTACCAAAATGATAGGACTGTTTATTACGGTCCTCCCTGTTGTTTTCACTTAACTCATCCCATCGCATGACGGCCTCTATGAATTTACTCAATGAAGACTTCAAAGCATAGTGTCAGTCCTCTAATTGCCCGCGGAAATTGATGTCCAGCAAGACTTCTTCCACCTACTGTGAGCGTAAACACTCTGAGTCTGCCAGAGAAGATCTGCCGATGATGTTCACCCCCACCTTACCTGTATAAGCTATAAAGATGCAAAGGGGTTGTGAACCCTCCTTACCTTATAGTCAAGTCGGGGGAACTATTGTGGAACGGGACCACCTAACCTGCTGTGTGAGCCCATAATAGAGCTGCTGTGATCAAATGCATGGACTACAAAAGGCTGCCCCAGTTGCTGGGTCACTTTTCTTTCTAAAGAACAGTAGAAACGGTTGACCAGTCGGTTGTGGAGACTCTATAGCTGGTGCATAAGATAAGATTGTCACTTGTGTGTCGTTAAATCAGTCCATAATTTGTGAGTGAGAGACTTTCCGGACATATTTATCAACAAACACAAAGGGACCGATCATGATACGTACGCACACGCTCCTTCATGTATGGATCCATTAGAACAAGTGGATCTTCGACTCTGGCATTACACTCGGGTCTACTTTGGGTTTGACTTAAGTGGTGGGCTTCACTAGTTTGTTCTGTGAATTTGAAGAGCTCTTTATCCATTCTGGGGGGGGGTTGGTTGTAATTGCGGTCTCTTGAAAGACCACCCGCGCCATGGCCTGATGTCTTTTTCGCCATTGTTTCCCCAAGTTGATATCGATTGTTGTTCATCGCCCTCAGGAATGAGACACTGCTGGTAGCGTAATCTCGATGAGTTAGGGGGCCAAAAGGGATGGTGGAAGAGTTCATGGTGTCACTTCTCGCTTTGCTGCAGAGGAAAGGAAATGGCCAAGCTTCATCATATGATGCCAGAGAAGCCTTGTGAGTGCAAAGTTTCTATCAAAGCCATTGATCCAAACTTGGTGGTTGCACCATGGAGCATGAGAACTATTGCCAGGGTGATAACACTCCTTGTGGCATGATTTTCCAAGAGCAATACAATAGCACTCGCTAAAGCTGCAAACCAACAATCGCTGGGTTAACTTTGTCCAAGACAAATGATGGAATCATTTGATTTGCTTCAGCAATCCAAGAGAAAGTTTTAAATCATTCCTAGTCAATTTCTTTGTCAGAAAAGGCTTCGGACAATTTCCAAACTGACTTCATTGCCGCTGATATTATCTGGGGATATTCGTGGTTTCTGGGATTTCTCAATTCTTTAAGGAGGGGTCTTTGCAGCCAGATCATAGTTCCTGATAGGAACATTTCATCGGTGTCATCACACGGCACAGATGTCGGGGTGCAGACAACCTCTGTAACATTCAACAGAGCAGAAAATCTGTGCTTGTCCATTGAATGAAGAAGCAAATGTTCTTCAGAAGGGAACTTTATTATTTGCCAGAGCTGGGTCTTACACCTGCTTTGATTAGTAGCTGATATAGCTTTCGCGGGCGTCTGTAAGTAGACCTCCCGTTGGACGAAAGACAACAGACAATGGTTTTTGAGTTGTGCCTGCAAGGAGTTGAGTAGCACTAACTTGCTGATGGATATAAAGGGTGTCTCTGGTTGTTTGCCTCTTTAATATGCGAGGATCTTTGTAAACCTGTGGTAGCAAGATATAAGCAAAGCTTCCCCCGGAACAAGCCATTCAGACATAGTAGTTCTAGTACAGGTATTATCCTTTCTCTGATAAGCTGCTTAGAGTATGTCATCCAGGTCTACCAAGTTTTTATTGAATATGAGCTACATCCCTCCATATCTAACCTTTCCCCCCAGTCTTAACAATACAAAAACGCTGCTCTAGTTATGTTGAGGGGAGCGCGACTTAAGAATGAAGAAGGGTTTCTTAATATCCTAGTACTGGGATATTTTAGACACATTGAAAAAGGTTTGACTCCGATGGGACATTATTGTCCTGCAGTGCATGTGGAACCTTCAGTAGATGTGTGTGGTTTTCTTTTAGAACTTGAGAATCAGCGTCGCAAACCCTCATTCATTATTCGTCTACATGCTTCATGAAAGGAGTGTAACCTTTAACCTTGTATAGACGTTGTCATTCTTCTTCATTGAAGGGCCGTCCATCTCCTTTACAAATAACACAGCATATGGTTAGCTCTGTTGATTAAGGATTTATGTGATTCAAGCTTGAGGCCTTAGTCAGAATAATAATCAGGGGCACCGGACGCTTTCTGTCTCTTACACGTAGATCTATTCAGTTTGCGGATGGATTTTTAACAACAAGATCCACCGATCAGAGTGAAACCATAGTGTCATTGTTACACTTGTGTTTTGAGTCACAATGACTCACTGTTAATTAAGATGTGTAGGTTTTTGCATTAAAAGACTGTAATTACTTTTAAAACTGCTTTTCAATATTTATAATTAACAATAATAACAATAAGCATATACCTCCAGTTGTTATTTAAAAACTTAATCAAGCCAGTTTATATTGTACAATGTTTGGGTCTGTTGTTGTCTTTTCTCAATGTTCCTTCTGCAGTAAGCTATCTTAAAGCATTGGGAGCATGGTAGTCTAGGATCTACATAAGTGACAAATAAAGTGCCAAAAAAATTAACCAAAACAAACATGTTAAGTGTTAAATATGATACAGATCACTTGAAATGCCATCATCGACAATGAGAAAAAGATACTTTAGTGTGGGCAAATGAGAAAATTGTGATGTCAGCATTTTTCACTCATGATATGCTATATTTTGATGCATTGCGAGGTGGATGTGACAAACTTGCATTTCTTATGTTTCTATATTTTTATGTCTCTTCTAAGTGTTATTTGATGTTTTGCTGAGATTTTTATTTCAAAGAAAGCATTGTAATTATTTTTATTAGGCTTTGAATCTGAAATTTTGAAGTTAATTAGTAGTGTTGAGCCCAAATTTTCTCTATATGTGCTATGAACATAGTTACTATTTTGGGGGTTCGGGGAAAAGGTGTGTTCAAGAAATGACTTCTCTCAAAAAGGGGGTTCTAATGAACTGCAAACGAGGCAAAAAACCACGTGAGGGAGTCTGACGTGGCATATATTTTCTTATTTTCAAATATTAAGTAAAATTACCTCACAATATGTATATAATTATGTCGATACGGGAGCAAACAAGTACTGCAACATGCATACAGTTCCCCAGAGGTTAGTGTTTTCCACAATGTACTCCAATTTGGGTTTTTGCTGAACCGATCGACAGAGCGCGATGCACCCCTATTATCAAGTGTGGGTGAGAAAGGAAAATAGTTCTATTCATGTGTGTATAGTTCTTTAATGAGTATCTTCAACTATAGAAGGTGCAACGAGAGATTTTTTGAGGCACCCAAATATTGTGACATACGAATAATTTCATAGATAGACACCAATAGATTTCTATCTTGTATTGGCTACAGGAAATGCCTTAAAAGAGAGGAAAAGGGGGATTCTAATTTGCTTATATTTCAATATCATAACAGCCAAATTTTGTATTTGCTCCTATGACGAAATTAGAGACAATTTCACAATTTTTGTACCAAGTAGGAAAACTTTTCACTCAAGCTTAATCCTTTCAAATAGGGATTATTTTTGATGGAAAGCTTTACCATGAGGGCAAAAATCAGTACCTGCGATTTTTTTTAGGGACACCTGATATGTGAAATCGCTCATTTGCACCGTTAAGTAGGGGGGAGGTGGTTTGTGGAATGTTGTGTGCATTGGTTTTTTTCAGGATGTTCAAATGGTCAAAATGTACAATTACCATTTTCAATGGGCTGTACCTTATACTTTTCTAATTGCTGTCATAATGTATTGGTTTTTACAAGTTCTTACTATGTGGCTCTGATTGAATAAAAGATGGATTCTTAAAAAAAAATCTCTTATTTTGGAGTTAGACCCCCTCCCAAAAATTGGCCCGAATGAAACAAAGTGACATTTATCGGCCTCCATTAGCTCGGCAAACAGGATGTACAAGCTTATGAAATTTTTAATGCCTAGATTGAATGTCTACACAAATTTTACCTCTAGATAGTGATTTTCAATAGTTGTGGGGGGTTCCATTACAAAATCTTGTAACCCTATCAACATAGTCGTGTGCATCGGGGTTACGCCTTTTGATGGAGACCCTAAATTTCTGATATCTCTAGTGGAAAACGAAGTGGACTATGATGCTAAAAAGTTGTGATTTTTCATATCATAATGTCTACCACATACCACACTTAAGGCCCAAAAAAAATCCATGACATGCGGTGCACATCTAAAGTGTTGACGTAGGGAATGGCCCAGTACTCCTTGAAACTAAAATTAGGTAATGTTCATTCTAATATTCACTTGAAGTCTTTATTTTTGTTTTTCGGTACAGTGTACTCTTTGCGGAGCACTTTTACACTCGCTTGGTTAATTGTTTCATTCCGTTGCTCGTTGGACTGGTGTGCTGATTTGATGGAATAGACAAAGGCCATGTCGAGGCTGACTATATAGGTATTTTGTAAAATAATTCAAAATAACCTAAAATATTTCTGTAATTTAAAACATTTATATCCACAATAATTTTGCATAAATTATGCGTAAATATTCATTGATGCAAACTAATGCTGTAATGCAATGTTGCATTTCACATATATTTGAGGAGCATTGGCACATGCCAAGTGGTTGGTTTATGCAGGTCGTTTAGTTGTGCATATGGGTCATTTGCATAACTCTGCTAAAGTCATGATCTAAAATCTGTCCTGACTTGCTAATGGCATCATCCAAGAATCTCAGATTTTACCAGACGTGGGTCAACACAATTTTGGTTGTCTTCCCCGAAAGCATTTTTCTTAGTACTGTCTTTAGGTCTAAAAGATGTTTGGTGTTGGATGTTATGAGTTGAAAATGGACCCATTTTGGTTGACCAATATCCAAATTTTCCACCAGCGCTCTATGGCTAATGTGACAAGATATCACATCAAAACAGATCGAAATTGGCACAAAACTTCAAGATGAGGATTTGGGCCAAGGTCTTTCAATCAAGATGAAAACTTTGTTAAATGTAATCTCTCCCTTTTCAACTTTAATAATTTAATTTTGTACTTTCAGATAATGTTTCCCAGAGGGAAAGAATAGGTCCTTACATGACTCTGACTTACAGAGAGTTAAGTGATGAACCTCTCAACCCAATGGCAGTTGGACAATATATTAACAAACCTACAAAAGGTAAACCCATAGTTGAAGATGAGGATGTACACAGTACATTTTATCTTATAACGATGATCATTCACAAGATTTTCTTATAGAATTATGGCCAGTATGCGTTTGGAAAATATACATGCAGAGTAGTTTACTCGATTTCACCTTATATCCCGGATTTGTTGTGTGATCTCACTTTTAGTTTGGGGAGGATGTGCGGGTCCTTACCTAACAAAACGGCTCTCGGTTCCCTTAAAAAATACAGGACCAGAGCTGCTTTTGAGGTCACCAAAGAAATTGGCAAAAGACCTTATATGGCCAGCATGATTTGGGTGTGTGAGGGTGTGTACTTAAGTGATATTGTGGGGTTATTTGTAAGAGAAATAGAAAAGTTGTGGGGTGATTTTTGGCCTATGAAGTAATTAATAGAGCCTTGCCATCGCGTGGACGAATTGCCGATTTTGCCGCTGTTTTTTAAAACGCCTTACTAGTTTTTTATGGCTTTCTTGATTGCCCTGAAAATTACAGTGGTGGAAGCTGTGTGTGATATTATGGCATAAAACTCAGTGGAAATGATTTTGAAATTTTGGTGTGGGTTTAAAATGTCATTTTGGACGGTGTTTTGTTGCAGGAATCTGATTTTTCAGTGTAATAAAATTTGCATTTGTATCCGATCTGACTAAAAGGGCTTCGTCATTAATGAAGATTCGAGAGTTCGGTGTTTTGTTATCGATATCAGTACCTTAGTTATGTGGGAAGCTTGTGGTTTGGATTTGCCCGGGCTATTGTGGTCGCTTTGCGCCCAGAGTGATTTTGTTGTTATGAAATGTGCCTGATATGCGCTGATAAAGATCTTACCTACAACCCGGCCTTGCTCAGATTCTCTGCCTGCACCATTCAACTTACTCACTGTGGTTCCTAATACAAAGTCGGCCGCGGTCCGAGCCAAAAATCTGTGTATACATATTAGTTTCTATCAGTATTATAATAGTCACTTTTATGCATAATTTCATGATAGAAGCCCTCAAAAATCCAAAGGTGGGTTGATCAGAGTAAAGAATTCCCATAAAACGGTAAAGGCAGAGAGATAGTGCTAATTAAATCTTCAGGGGAACGCATCACGGTGTACACCAGGGAGTCTATACCATGTTTACACTCATTGGGATTTCCCAGGATTTCCCTTGGGATCACGTGACCCGTTGACAACACGGCAGCCCCGTGTCCTCGTGTTGGCTATATCACCACAGCGTGACGAGTTCGAGGTTCTCTAACTGGGCACTCATAATGGGAAGTCGTTTCGCCCGGCCCCCGGCTATGACTTGTCAAGCCGCGGAAGATAGGAAGAAAGCTAACACAACAGCGTAAGTGCCAGCATTTTGAACAGGATGTTTGAAAAAGACATCCCAACATACTTTTTATTGAGATACAAATTAATATCATTCAATCTGTATAATAATCTAATAAGTACATATTCATTGTTTCTTTGTGCCAGATTAAAACTTTATATTTGTCTTGTGTTAAGCGAACAATCATAATTAATCTCAGCAAGTGCGAATAAGCATACCTATCAAAAATGACATTTTCGATCGATATTGCGTCCCCAGTCCAGCATCCAGGTCAACGATCTTGGCCGCCCGCCACATATTATTTCGCAGTCTAAATTTTTTGGAAACAAGAATGATGAGCGGCATGTGCCGGGTTACCGCACAGTTCTCACTCAACTCAGTCATAACCCCTTATGATCCTTTCAATATTCCGTTAATAAAAAACACAATCGACAGAATCAATTATTCATATTTTTTGTGTATTTTTTTTTTCTAGTACATCTCTTTTCACAAATTTATTCAAACCATACAAATTAATCAAGGTAATATGGCTCGGGAGCGGCCCAAGCAACGTGACATTACCGGGGGGTCTCCCCCATGTATTAAAGATCGAACCAAACAACAAAGTTAACATACCTATCCATTCATATGTTAATTACAATGAACAAAAATAAACAACGGTAAATTCAGTCAGAATTATTTTTAAAAAAAATCATTTTAGAAATGACTAACAATCGGTAAATTTGAACTCGAATAATAATCATGTGTTTACATTGCTAAAATAGTCATTTTAGCCTTGAAAAAGCTGTACAAATGGCGAACGGCGAACTCCCCGACGCATTGCCCACGGCGTTGATATTTGACAAACAAAAACACTGTTTTATAACTCAGTTTAGAATATTTCACCCGTAGTTGCAAATTTGGTGGATCAGAAATGACATGGTGGGGGTGACGTGATTACTGGGTCATAAGAAGACTGAAATCATGAAGAAATTCAGTATCGTTGAAAGCTTAGACCTGGCTTGGGGATTTCCCAGACCGTTAATATGTTAATCATCATGAAATTGGAACGCCCACGCAAAGACATTTCGGGAATTCATTTATTTTCGCACCTTAATTTTGGAGAAAAAACACTCGTACTTCAATTTTATTATCCTTTTATTTTTGATTTCTTCTCTCCTCTCCCCGGTGGGCTCCACTCAATCTTTGAGTCTGACCGTAATGACGTTAACCAAATCGCAGACAAATTATGGGACGCGAAGAGCGACATAGATGTGAACCCCTGTTGTAATACAGTTTTTTGTGATTTTTGTGCGTCCAATCATGTATCACAAATACATATCCCATGTGGAGAACCACCCCCACGATACGATGGGGAACCATTGTCATTAAACACCAAGGCGTGCCATATTTGTCCTCGTTTTTGGCAAAGCTTGGTAACGTTCATGCGGGGATCAGTGGTTGCCGGTATTTGGTGGAGCCCACCGGGCTTCTCTCTCTCTCATTTAATGTTCTTCTTTTCTCCCCCCCGCATTTTCCGTTACGGGATGCAAGTTTTCGCCGGGAGGGGATGAAGTCTTTCCAAAGGGTTCGCCCACTAAGGTTTTCCCGCATGGCGCCCTGCGGTCGTACATGTTTGCTACAGGGGGGCTGGGGTTTATATAGGCTTTATTCCATTGTGTATGTTCAGTGATGTTCCGTATCATTTTTTGCTTTTTGTGGCATCTAGGGTACGCCCGATTATAATTGATATATAGTGGCGAAAATAGGCGCAAGCTACTTCTTTATCTTTGTATTTTAATAAAATAAGGAAATCAAAACGAAATGCATGTGCATGACAATGGGGGGTAAGATTTTCTTCTAATTACTATACATTTAAACACTATAAGTAAAAATTTAAAGTGTAATGGTCACAATCAGAAGTATTAGTAATGGTACAGGCATTAAAGGTTAATAGGGAGTGTTTCCGTAGCGTATCCGCTACCTAACCCCGGGTGTTCGTAGCCGTAACGGCTATATAAAAAGACCAAAACGGGGGGCTTTTGTGGTGTAGGTAGACCGTATCGTCTACGGATTGTGGTCCCGTGGGAATCGTGTATTAGAGCCTGACACAGTTCTTCGTGACGAACGAGTCCATGGGGGGCCACACTTCAAGTACGACCGTGAGTGCAACAAGAGGAAGTGTTGCACCATATCAGTTATTCTAAAAATCGAACAGTAACTGGGGAGGTGTTTACCCTGGATGGTAAATCTTTTCAGATAAACAGAAGAGTATCCCCCATCTTAAGGATGAAGGGAGAATGTTTCTTTGGTACAAAATTTGTGCAATTTCTAATTTCGTATAAGGAGCAAATACGAATTCGCCTAGTTTTAACATTGAAATACAGCAATTTAGGATTCTGATCGCACAGAGTTTTGGACTTCCCGACTGTGACCAAAGATTTCTCCTGGAGCAAGTGTCGATTATTCGTAGTACAATTATAGTCCCAATAAGTATGTTTTTTAATTTGGTGGCTTTTTATCCCCTTCTTCTTATTTACTTTTTGAGATATATATTTTTTTTAAGAAGGTGGAAACCATTAAATATGAAATAGATTTTCAGTTTGAGAAAGTTACATTTTCGATCATACTGTTGACGGAAGCTGCGGGCGGATTGTCCGTCGAAACAAGAAGCCACAAAAGGTCATTTCTTCTTTCTTGCCTCCTCATTTCGAATGTGTAGTTTTATATTTAGCCCTCTGAAGGGGTAAATTCCACCTTAATATGTATCAAATCCGTCTATAAGAGCAACGATATTAATAAAACCCGAGACGAATATACCAATATTCTGAATATTTCGTCTCAAGAATAAAAAAAAGAAAAAAAGAAAAAAAATAAAGTAAGATTAAGAAATAAAGAAGGAAACGAAATAATAGTATAAATTAAAAAGTTACAAATAAAAAAATAATGAATCCTAACAATTATATAAATAAAGAAATAAAACAGTATCATAAATAAAAAAAATTCTGTCTTCCGACCGGTACCCTTAAACTTTAATTTTCACAATCCAAAGTTTGTTTACTTTCAGGATTTTCACAATGTAGGGGAAAGCGGGGAATATTAGACCCCCGGTCATTATGGACCCCATTGTAACTTTTAACTGGGATGGTAGGAGTGTTCCGTTCCCTCCTATTGCTACTGGAAAAGACATCATTGAGGGCAACTGAAATTCATTATGAACGGAGGTATTAGCCCTTAAAGTTATATTTGTCGAATGTTATTTTGAATTTAAAGTATCACTTGTTTCTAATATGTTCCTATACTTCATTATCAATTGTACTAGATATATCCTTATTATTATTCATTTTACGATATTTGCTTGTTCTTGTGAATGAACAAAAATAAATCTTGATTGATTGATTGATTGAAGACAGCTTTGTAAATTAACTTTTCAAACACAACAACGTTTTCTTCTTATTTCAGTGGTTGCTTTAAACCATCCCCATTTTATCGTGAGCCCTCGGTCTGGAGGGGTTGTTACCATGGGCAACTGAGGTCACACTGCCAGTCCCCATGTATCAGTACATAATATATTCCTAAGCTTACAACTAATATAAAAAACGGCTGGATAATGTTGGGGTGTATGTATATCTGGTGGTAATAATGGACACCCTATATTCCAAGTAAACAGATTTTGGAGGGGCAGATGTGATGGACCATATGGAGTCCCTATACCTCATGTCAGTCAAAAGTTAACCTTTTCCCTTTTCCCGCCTAATCTTTGTACAAGTTATCTGGAATTCCATAAGGGCCGTTAGAATGATTTAACTGTCGTAAAGAAGTCGGATTAAAGAGTTTTCGCCCACCTGAGTAGACTTGGCGTATTTCGGGCGCGAATTACATATGCAAATGCCTAATTATCAGTTGCAACACTCTGTTCGTAATCACTATATTTTTTGAAACAGTTCTTTTCGATATGCAAAATTTTCACTGCAATGCAAACCCATTTTGCGCATCTTTGCCATTTCACAAATTTGTGATACATGCGGCTTAGGAATGCAAATGAGCTAATAAATTGGCATCATGCCTGTATCGCTTAACAATAATCGGGATTGCCAAATTCCTTTACTACATGAAAACGACAATGCCTGTGGAAAGCAGATATAGTCCAGCGGTGGGGAGCCATATCCGGGGCTCCATATACGATAGACAGAATAAAGCGTGAAACTACTAAGTTGCTAAGAGTCACCTGAACGTATGCCCCTTTTTTCACCCATTGTTCCCCCCGGCTATGAAGTACGCCCAGAAAATGGTTACTTCACACCGGCATACACATAGGAGGGGGAAGGCTGAGGTGGTTTGGAGGGAGGAAGGCTGTGTGTTGACGAGGAAGAAAGGGTGGGGTGTTGAGGAGTGAATGACGGGTGGGTTGTTTAGGAGGAAAGTTTGGGGTATTGGTTGGAAGGTTTGGGAGGTGGAGTGGCAGTCGTGAGTGGTGTGAGGGTTCAGGGTGGGGTGCCATCGGAGAGTGAAAGGGTAAATGCGCCTTGGAGGGTGCATGGTAGATAGTTGGGGATGGTGCAAAAAGGACCCAATTGGGAGGGGGTAAGGTGATCTTTTGTGACCTCACCTGCCACCTTTGGTGCATTCATTGGAGTGGTCGGTGCAATCAGGCGAGCGGGTCGGGTGCAATCAGGTAGGGGATGGGTGAATTGACCTCATGTTGACTTTTGGGTTGACTCCCATGTACCTTGGTGTACGCCATGTGACCTTGTGACCCCATGTGACCTTGGTGAACCCATGTGACCTTGGTGAACCCCATTTGACCTTGTACCACCATGTGACCTTGTAGTGACCCCAGGTGCCCTTGGTGACCCAATGTGTACCTTGGGTGACCCCATGTGACTTGGTGACCCCATGATGAACGCTTGGTGACCCCATTTGACCTTGGTGACCCCATGTGTACTCAGGTTGGTGACGGGGCCGCATGTGAACCTGGGTGACCTTGGTGGCCCCCATTGGGACCTTGGTGACCACCAAGTGGACCTTGGTGACCCCATGGAACTTGGGTGGGAACCCCATGACCTTGTTTGACCCCATGTGACCGGTCGTGACCCCATGGTGACCCAATCGGTGACCCCCCATGTTAACTCGGTGACACCCCATGTGACCCTCGGTGACCCCATGTGAGACCCCGCCTCGGTGAACCCCATGTGACCGCTCGGTGACCCCATGTGAACGATGGTCTGGTGTACCCCATGGCCCAGAAGGGGTGACGGAGAGAGAAGATGAAGAGGATGAGGAAGAGACCTCTTATTCCCGGTCCCCTTTGCGCCTCGGTTACCCCCATGTTACCTCGTTGACCCCATGGTGACCTCCCTGCAGGTGACCCCATGTGACCCCCTCGTGATCCTGTGACCGCTCTTGACTCCCATGTGACCCTCGGTGTCCCATGCGACCTCGTTGACGATCCCCTGTTCCCGTCCCCCCTCTATCTGGATATACTCCTCATTTTTCACCTCGTTTGATCCATGTGACCTCAGTGACATGGGGAAGGGGAGGAAGGGTGGGGGTGTTTGTGGGAAAGGGTGGGGAGGGAAGTGAAGGGTGGGGTGGTGGTTTAGTGAAAGGTCAACGGGATTTGGGTGTTTTGTGTTGAGAGTTCGGGTGTTGGTAGGTATTGGGTTCTTTGGGGTGTATGTATGTACCTGTTATTCTTTTTTTTTGGGTCTGGGTATGGTTTGGGGGTGGCGTCTGTGATGGGTCGAGTGCAGGTCATGAGGAGGGTCGTGGTGGGTGCATCAAGGAAGGGGAAGGTGCATTGGGGGGGGCGATAGGTAGAATAGTTGGGGAGGGTTGTGGTAGATAGTGGGGAGGGTGCGTTGGTAGATAGTTGGGGAGGGTTCATTGGGGAGGGGATTGGTGATCTTTGTGACCTCGCTGGGCCGCGGTTGGTAACGCGGACCTCAATGTCACTTTTGTGCATTCATTGGGAGGGGTCAGGTGCCATCATGGGCAGGAGCGGAGGAGGGTGCATCAGGTATAAATGGTGGATTTACCTCATGTGACCCGATGTGGCCTCATGTGACCTTAGGTTACCCCGGTGGTTTACCTGGGTGACCCCTGTGACCTGTGGTGACAAAAAAAGCGGGGGGGCCCATTGACCGTTGGTGACGCCCATGGGAGGCGCTTGTGACCCCATGTGACCTTGGTGCCTCAAAACCCAATGTGACATTGGTGACCCCCACGTACCTTGGTGACCCATGTGACCGATTGTGACCCCATGTACCTTGTGACTTCGGTGTGACCGGGGCTCATTAGACCTCTGGTGACCACCATTTACCTCATGACCCCCCTGACCTAATGACGCCATAACCTCAGTGACCCCATGCCATGGGGAAGGCTGGGGTTTTAGGAAGAAAAGGGAGTAGGAAGAGTGAGGTTTTGGGGGAAAGGGTGTTTTTTTTGTAGTAGGATGTGTTGGGGATTGTGTCCGGAATGGGTGAAAGGCATAGGGGGGGTGTGTGCTGGCCAGTGCACGGGTGGGTTTTTCGGAGGGCCCCCCGGTGGGGTGTTGGGGGGTACGGTTCGGTCATTGTAAGGGTGGTGGCCGTGTGTCCCGCGGGTGGTTGTGCTTCGGTGATGGGGGGTCAGGGTGGGTTGCATTCTGGAAGGGCCGGTGGGGTAAGGTGCATTGGGAGGGGTAAGGTGTGATGTGACTTTGTGGCTTCATGTGACCGGGGTTGGTTTACCGTCATGCCACCTTGGTGCCATTCAATTGGGGAGGTGGTGGCGGGTGCATCACACGCCAGGAGCTGGGATGGAAGCTATTTTTATGAGCAAAATTAGCTTTAAAATAAGCTATTAATAGGCCACTGCACCATTGAGGTGCTTGGTTGTTCTTTGACTTTGTGGTGTTATTTCATCAGAGTTTCTACATAAACTTTATGTCCGTCCATAATCAAATAACTGTCTCTAGTAATTGAGGTTGTATTCCATAAAAGGTAGAAAAGAGGATTTTTCTAGTTTAGTAATTTTATATAGGCCTGAACGGCGGCCAATCAAGAGTCTATAAAAATGAGTAGTTCTAGTAAAAAAAAAGGAAAAAAATGAAAAAAAAACCTTTAACAATGTCTAAAAGGAATTCTTTGTAAGATCAAAAAAATCTAAAGTTCCTCTCTCGTCCCGAGCCTTTTTAAAAATCCCTCGTGCGTCCCGCCCGAGTGTTTTTTGGGGTTTCCAGCCCCCCGTCGCCCCCCGTGCCTTTTCCGCGCTTTTTTTTTCGTCCGACCCCCCCTCCTCTAAGCTTTTGTGTGTGATCTGTGTCCGTGTGTGTGTCCCCCCCTGTTGCTCTCCCCCTTATATGCAGTTCACCCCATGGTTCTCGCTTGTCCCACAAGAATCCATTTATACTTGGGTATGCTTGACCTTGAGACAAGGGGTCTTATGTGGGTTTAACAAGATGCATCCAAGAGTCCATCAGTAGGTCACTTTGGTTGGGTCATATCTTGTGCATTGGGGGGGGGTAATCATTTGGTTAAAATTGTTGGCGCCTCCGACAAACCAATTTTGGGGTGGGGCCAATGTGACCAGAATGCAGATTCATATCTGGATGGATGGATGGATTCACACCAAAATTGTCATTAATCCGTGCACAGACTAACCGAATAGGCCAATGTACTTGTCCTATTCAGTGGCTGAAGGTCAAGGTCCATTCAGGTGTCCCATAGGTTCTTCTTTTGTGGTGTACACTTATTCTGTGACCACATAATCATATGACCACTGTCCCTATTTTTTTTAGATTTATGGCTCCCCTGTTCAATTCAATCTACAGAAAGGCCTTGCCCAATAGAACTCCTCTTTCCAGTTGATAAACAAAGCGATGTGAGAGCAGAAGTCACAACCCTGATGTGCTGCAAGCCACTAAAAATAATGCAACATGTCGGTGATAGATTGCAAGATCGCACGTCAACAACAAATCTCACACTTCTAATACAAACAACTCAAGAATGTTTCGTGAAGTCTGGTGGAATAAAAATTGTAACAGGTACAGTAGGGATTCATTGTCTGGTGCTAGATGCACTATGACCCCTCGCTGGCAAATAAGTCATAGGGGGGTTAGGCAGATAAAAATGCCCCTCTTATGGCGCATAGGGGTCCGGGTATTAGCCAGCTTTAACTGATAGGGGCCTGTCATTAAGTGCAAACAAGAGCAATGCTTATTGACTTCAGAGGGGCATTATTTCGTTGATCATAATCTCTTATCCCCTACTTCAAAAGTTTAGATTTTTATATAATCGCAACCATTAGCCTTGGTAAGGGTCCACGTGTACCAAAAGTCGGATCGTATCTGCAAGAAATTTGCAATTTTGTTTTGTCCTGTCCGTAACCGTACGAAATTAAAGCACCGTGGCCTATGGGGACCGGGGGAATCAAGCAATGGCTATAAGACAAAACAGAGAGCTCGGGAATCAACGCAATTTTTTGTAATAAGGCTTTTTCCAGGATATCTTTCTCAAGGATAGTCTAGTGAACAGTGAATCAGGTGCTGGAATCACACGAAATGCACCTTTACATAATCACTTGTGTGGAAAATGTGGGGTATAAATGGTCATATTTGGGGTAAAGTTTCTTGATCATTGACATGTTCTTTCTCGGCTCGAACCTTAATCTTCAGTCAGATTCGTGCAGCTAAATTGTGGACAGACAAGGAGTTTTGATGGTTCCTCAAAGTGTTTCCATTGCATCTCTCAGGAAGTATCTACCTAATGTCATATTACAGACGAACATCAACATGCTGGCGATGACTATGTGGACAGAAGGTAAATCTGGATGTTAGCTTATATTTTACATATCGAAATTCACATTGGTTTTGAAACTTTTAAAACAACGTAGTTCTCCCTCCAGGGCAGAAAGGATGAATTTTTATTAATCTTTCCTGGAAATAGGCCAGTGCAACGCGATTGTTGCAAAAAACCCTATTGGGGTTCCGCTTGGCCGGATTCGAACTGGCAACCTCGTATTCTAGCACCGGCGGCGCTCTTGCAATTGAGCTACAAGCAGGGTTGCGTTAGAGGAGCGATAATTTAATTTATAGGTATTAAGGGTGGAGGGTGTCCAAGGGTGTCAATCGGTTTCCTAGCAAGATAGCCTCGGAACATATTTTTCACGGCTCTCAGCATGTATATTTCTAATGGCCAATGTTTTATATTATTGGCACATATCTTCATTTCTTATTAAAGGGTTCGAGAATATAGAGGGGTTTTTGAATAATGCCCAATGTGAATTTCATGATTTCCCTCAAAAATGAATAAAAAAAATACTAACGTGACAAGTTTTAGCGCCCTAGTTTTATCAACCATTCCAAAATGGCAGCTAGTCACTGCAGGGCTGATGTCTACTCTGTTCTTGTTCCACACAAATCCCACACCCCTCTCTCCACCTGATTACTCTTTATTATCAAGTCAAGGGTGAGTGAGTCATGATGGGGGGCGGCGGAATTCTCTATTCCACTCCAGCGTTCAGTTATGCCGCCTTTATTCGCGTCATATAAATGCTTTTGCAATCAGAGGTAAGCGCACAGGTTCTAACGTGAAAACTGAACACACGCCGTCACGTCAACTTTAACTTGAGCTTGAACAGAATATAGTGGGCAGCTACAGGGTAGCCATTAGGGTAGGCCTGAGAGTAGATGTATCACGGTAATCTGTATAACTGTACGTACTTGGGAGAAGCATATAATGTCACCGAGAACAGTGTCTGTATTGTGCCAGTAGCAAGCTGCCATGGACAGTGTAGCTGTGGGTTAAAATTTGGTCATATATTTTGGCTCTGCTTACCATTATATAAAATATATGACACTCATTTTAAAAACAACCGGATATATAAATCAAAATTTTACTTAATAAATTATGTTCCCTCATCAATTGAACTTACAATCCTGTAGATTTTTGAAAACTATTACTTTTTGGTCATTGCAAAAGGGCAAATTGTGGTTCCGGTCACCATGGAAAAATGTTGACCCAATTAACCCGATCCATACATTAGTTCCTGCTATTTCACATGTAATGGTCTTGGTAGGCTTCAAGTTACAATCTCAAGAGTGGGGTCAAATGTCATCAGAGGTCATTAGAGGTCATGCCCAAAATGGTCAGAATTATTAAAATTGCTGGTACCTCACATGTTAGTGACCTTTGTACCCATTCACAAAACCATGAAGGCAAACAGCACATGTCGGAACGCTTTATTTTTGGTTTTATTTTTTATCCCCCTGGCTTGAAAGCAGAGGGGATATAGCGAGGGTTGCGAATGTAGTCTGGTATGGGTGGTTTTCCAGTTTGTTTTCGGTTTCTTCTTTTTTCGCATCTCCTTTGAAAAGTTTTAAAATTAAGTCCGATTTAAACCATTATCGTGTTTAGGAGTCCAAGTGTGTTGAAAAGATCGGCTCCAACCTGATTAATGATAAAAATGGATGATTATTAGCCCAATATTAATGCTCGTCTAGACCCATTAATTTGGCTCATCGATTCCAAGTTTATACTCAAACGTGGGTTAAGGTGCTTGCAATAAAGGGGTCCGTAAATTGGATGTCAAAGGTCATGGACCAAGGTTTCATCTGAGGTCCGTTCCGACTGCCATGGTGACAGGGGGACTGATGCAAGTTTTACTTGCAGTATTTTCAAGCTGAAATGTGGTTGTGACTAGTAATATTTCAAAAATTTCTAAATTAATTTGAAAATCAATCGGGAAAAGCACTGCTCTAGACACAGCAGTAGTAAGATCTTACTAAAGTTTTAAAATTTTGTCTCTCCAGGTTGTACGGCAGTGGTTTTGTATCGGTAAGAGACATCCAACAGGGCGAGGAGTTGCTATCTCTACTTCACGTCATCAAATCTGATGGTCACGATTCGAGGGAATTTAGCAGGAGCTTGGGACATAACACGCTGTTGGGGCTCCTTCAAAAGACCTATGCACAGTTACTTCTCCTTCAAAGGTGCCCATGATAGTGTAGAAGTGTTTGGGTGAAGGTACAGACTGTATTATTTTGACAATTTGGTAGAAAATGCTGTACAAAACTGCACAATGTATGTCAAAGATAACTTCATTCATTCCATTGTCCTTGCAAAAATTGAAATATCGGCCAGCAGTAGTATAACCCACAGGATTGTAATTATCTCCCGTGGTATAACCAGGATATAATCATATTCTCCCCAATGGGATTAACAGGATTTAAATCATATCTTCCAATGTGGGATAACCAGGATTGAAGATTCCCAATGGTATCACCCAGGATTTAATTATCTCCCTGTGGTATAACCAGAATTTAATTATTCCTGTGGTAAACCCAGGATTTAAATTTTATTAACAAGGATTTAAACATCTCTCATGTGGTTAACCAGGACTTGTGTGTTGTCACCTGTATTGCAGGAAAGCATAGAGGATTGCTTTTCCATTGAATTGGTGTTGGATGTAGTGTGAGGTTCTCTCATGTAAGGTGTTCAGTCTAATTAAAGGTCACACCTTGAGTTTTTAAAGGCAATTTAGTTAGGGCCATGTTAGGGTACCAAACAAGACAATCATTGGGACATAAGACACATTCTGATGGGAGCAGGCAAATTTTGATTATATCAATCATAAGGAGATCAAAGAACATCTGAAAGCTACAAGTCAAACAATGGTATTTTTTAAAGGAGATGACAAAGAAAATTTGGCTGAAAGAGAGCCTGCAAACTGTGGATAACAAGTCAATGCTTCTACCATCTTGGTTTTGAAAGCCCTTTGGATACGCCTAATCAATATTAACCAATGTATTTCATATGGGGTTGCTTGGCAACTCAAGGCCCAATAAAAGTTTATTGGGAAAGTGTACATGGTGAAGTGTACAAATGAACGCAAGGTTCTTCTTAGAAAGTTCACGGCATGTTTAGAGTCAGCAGAAAGAAAGTCTTTTTCATATTTAATGGTCATTTATTTTTAACCAATATTATCCACATCAGTTAAAAATATAAGCCAAGAAAAACAAAAGGTTATTTTATTAGGTTTACTCATTGAAATTTTGTTTAAACAATCAGAAAAATCAATTGAAAATTTGGCTGCGAATCGGTGAAAATATAGAAAAAAAGTGGGTCTCAAAAAGGCATAAAAAAAAAATCCCACATTCAAATTCTTATTGAAACCTAAAACAAACACCAAATTACACAAAAAAACATTTTTACATTTCTTCTGAGACATCGTTTGTTTTTTTGCCTAATTAAATGTTTCATTGCTGCTTCTTAAGGAGGGCCAATTATATTATATGAAGTTTCATCTTTAGTAATGAACCTTGGAGCCCAATTCCCCATCTGTAAAGACGGTCATGCCGATATTCAAAATGTTTTGATATGATGAGCTAAAAACATTAAAAACATGATTTTGTAAGCCCATAGAGTTCCGTGTAAAATTACATTAGTCAACCAAAATGAGTTGCTTTTTCATTCAAACCAACAATTGGCTGTAAGTTTACCGGGGTAAATGAGAAAAAGAGTTAGACCTTCAGATATATTCACTCACAGCATAATTCTTAGGCTGTTTCATTAAGAAAGGCAGGTGTTTCCATGTACTTTTCGCGAGGATTGTGATTGGAAAAAAGGTAGGTAACTACAAACAAACATGTTTCAATATGATATATGACTGAATACAAAGCCGTTAGGAGTCGTAATTGATTAGGAAAAGGACCAACAGCTTATCAATAAGACTGTTCAAGTTTGATCTTTGTGACAAAACTACTAGATAATTTATTATGCTATGACAGCCCGTCCAAAATGTTGACTTTTTAACCAATGTTTTCATCGACGGAGGTTACAGTTCCACTCTGGATGCGATAATGTCAGAATGGTGAGTGTGGGACGGGTTTTTGAATGAAAATTGGTTCATGACAGACACTCAAAGCATGCTTCTCTATGGAGATATTAGGACAGTAGTCACGTTCAAAACATTAGTTCTTGGTTTCCTTTCTACTGGTTCTGCTGTTTGTCCATAAATCTTTGAAATACATTCTTGGTAGGTGTCTACAGGCAGAAGATAGTTGGAAGGTCCACATCACACTGCGCACTCCCGAGATAACCTAGGAGGGAGTGGTCGTAAAGTCAGTGATTATACACGCATCGAGACCAACCCCATGCCTTTCAAGTTGGATCATGGACTAATATCCAACCACTATGAAGCGAACTCCTCCACCATTGTGAAGTGGTGCTTTATAAACGGTCGGCTATTATGATGCGGCTTAACGATCAAAGAGCAGGACTAGAAAATGGGCGTTTGGGGATTCTTCATATCAAGTGTAAAAATATAAACAATGTCAGAGCCATCTTCTCTGGTCAGACCTCTACTCTTTCTCGGCCATCCATTCTCTGTAAATACAGTAAGGAATGCTAGAGAGTATTGGCGCATCCGCAATTGGTTCTCTTACAAGGGAAAAACCCATTAAACCTGGTTGCAACGGAACTTTAGAACTTGACTATTTATATCAGTGGTTTTTGTCTCGCTGAACTTTGTTCGGCAGAGACTTAGTAATCACTTTTGTCTGTCTGTCTGTTGTCGTCTTGTCTGTCATGCTATCTGTCGCTTGACGTCCGTGTTCACGGGCTGGTGTACGATTTATCTGGCGGTCAGTAAGGGCTATGATGATGTAATTGTTGAACTTGGTGGAAAGAAGCGGGTCCCCGCTTGCTCGACCTGATTAGATTTTGGGCGTAAGTAAACTATGCAAATTAAGTATCCTAATTGCATAATTAAGAAAATTTCCCGCAAGGCTTGTTTACAAGTTTCTGGGTCCGTAAGGCGTTGATGATGTACGGGGTGGAGGTAGAGGGGCGGAGAGTTCTCAAACTGATTAGATTTGGGGCGTATTTCGGGCAATTAAGTATGCAAATGAGGCTAAGTAATATGACCAAAAAATCAGGTAATTGCTATAATTTTGAACGGTACATGGGATACAGACAATTCTTCACTGCATGAAAGGCCTTCATGGGCGCAATTTTTTTGCAATTTGGAATGGTGTGTGGATTTACATGCGGTTAGGCTATGCAAAAATTTGAGCTATTAAATATGCGTCATTACTGTTTCTGAAACCGTAATCGGCTAGGCAAAATTCCTCGGCGCATGAAAGTATATGCCATGATCTTTTGGGTAATCATATTGGCAAAGTGCATGTGGCCGATTAAAGGGGATTTGATACAATGATTTAATTATTAAATATGAATAATTGCTGTATCACTGACATTGTACATTGCATATGCAAATTGCCTTCGCTACATGAGACTTCTATGCGTACATCTGTGTATGAATAACAATTGCGGTCAAAGTGCAAGTGGATCAATTTTTAAAGGGGCATGTTTGAGCAATTGATCTAATTAAATATGCATAATTGCTGTATCGCTTTAAATGGTAATTGGATATGCAAAATTCCTTCGTACATGAGACTACTATATGGTCAACATATTTTGTGGTGAATTCATTAATTGTGGTCAAATGGCAGCGGCCAACTTAAAGGGGCATTTTTTGATTCTTTTAAAATTGAACTAATGCTAAATGACTGAGTCCATTCAACCAACTTTTCTCAGGTTGTCAAATGGTCAGTGTGGAAAAATACACTGAATCAAAAGAATTTCTCCACCACATGAAAGACTAGTTAGGCATTCATTTTTGTGTGAATCATAATTAGGGTCAAAGTGCAGGGGGCCAATAATAAAGGGGAATTTTGTGTTAAATTGACCTAATTAAATATGCGAGTTCTGTATAGCTGAATGAAAAAGTCACATGGAATGCAATATTCTGTGTTAAAGGGAGAAGGTGGGGTGTTGGGGAGGGTGGGGGTTTGGGAAGGGGGGTCGGGGGTTGAGGGTGTTGGGGAAGGGGTTAGGGTGGTTGGGGTGGTGAGGGGTGCGTGAGTTGTGCTGGGAGGGTGGGGTGGGAGGGAGCTGGGGTGTGGGAGGGAGATGGGGTGTGTGGGGAGGAGCTGGGGTGTTGGGAGGGGGTGATGGGGTGTTGGGGAAGGGGGCTGGGGGTTGGGGAGGGGGTGGGGTTGTTGGGGTGTTTATGTTGGGCGGGTTGTTGGGGGGGGTGGGGTGAGGGGTGGGGAGGGGGTGGGTGTGGGTGCAGGGGTGGGTGTTTGTGGGAGAGGGGGATGGGGTGTTGTGGGTTGTTGGGGGGGGGTGGGGTGTGTTGAGGTGTGTTGGCGGAGGGGGTGGGGTGTTGAGGGGTTGGGGAGGGGGTGGGTGTGGGTGTGAGGTATTGTTGGGGAGGGGGTGGGGTGTGCGGGTGTTGGGGAGTGGGGGTGGGGTTGAGGGGGTGTTGGGGAGGGGTGTTGCGGAGGGGGGGGGTCATGTTGAGGTGTGTTGAGGGTGTTGGGGAGGGGTTGTGGAGGGAGGGGGGGTGTGGCGCGGGGTCTGGTGTGTGTTTGAGGTGTGTTGGGGAGGGGTGGGGTGTGGGGGGTTTGTTTTTGGGCGGGGTGGGGATGTTGCGGGGGTTGCGGAGGGTGGGGGGTGTTGCGGGGGTTGGGGAGGGGGGGTAGGGTGTTGCGGGGGGTTGAGGAGGGGGGGGGTATTGGGGTGTGTTGGGGAGGGGTGGGGGTGTTTGCGGGTGTTGGGCGAGGGGTGGGGTTGCGGTGGTTGTTGGGGAAGGGGGGGGTTGGGTGGTTGTTGCTGGTGGGGTGGGCGAGGGGGGGTGGGTGTTGCGGTGTGTGGCGGGGGGTAGGGGTAGTGTTGCGACTAGGTGTGGCGAGGGGGTGGGGTGTTAGGGGTGTTGGGGAAGGGTGGTTGGGGGGGTTGGATACGGGGTGGGGTTGTTTTGTGGTGTGTTGGGAGTGGGGTGGTGGTGGGTGCTGGTGTTGGGAGGAGTGTGGGGTGTGGGATGGGTGTTGGGGTTGGTGCAGGTGTTGGGGAGGGGGTGGGTCTGGGTGGGAGGATTTGGGGTGTTGCAGGGTGTTTGGGAGGGGGGTGGGGGTTGAAGGGGTTGGGTTGCGGGGTGTGGGAGTTGCGGCGGTGTTGGTAGGGGTGGGGTGGTGGCGGAGTGTTAGGGAGGGTGGTGGGGTACTGCAGGGGTTTGGGGTTGTTGGGGAGCGGAGTGGGGGTGTTGCGGGGGGTCGTGTGGGGAGGGGGGGGGTGGGTTGTTTTGTTGCGGGGTGTTGGGGAGCGGTGAGGTGTGGTTCTGCAGCGGTGTTGGTTGTTTGGGGATGTTGTGTGGGGTGTTGGTTTTTTTGTGGTTGTGTGGTTGTTTTGGGTGGTGGGGAGGGTGGGGGGTGTGGCAAAGGTGTGGGGAGGGGGAGTGGGTGTTGTGGGGTGTTGGAGGGGGTGGGGTTGTGAGTGATGGGGTGGGGTTGTTGCATAGGGGTGGGTGTTGTAGGGTTATTGGGGAGGGGGGATACCTGCCATGCAATCTCACGTAACGATGCACAACGTCGTTGGGAAAAACACTCTACTTGTTACAGTTTTTTTTTTTTTTTGGGCCCAACTGGTGTGTATGTTTTGTCGTCTTACAGTCTACGCGAAAGACAGGCGAGACTTGTGGTTCGAGAGAACCGCTTGTTACACCAAAACTCATGGGCTTTGTGCCAAGCACCAAAATTTTCCATGGTGCGGTGCTTACGTCACTATAGGTGGTTAATTTAATATGCACCTCTTACTTTCCGCACTGCCGTGTTATTCTTTTTTTTTTTTTTTTTTAGGGTAAAGAGGAGGTAATACTCGCCCCCAACGCAAGGTCGTAATTTCCAAGAAATCTATCTTTCAGGACTTTTCTTACAATTATTTGGTTAATGGGGCTGGTACAGACCAAGAAGAGAAAATACATTTTTAAACCAAATAAAAGAGATAGGCCATTAAACTTTGTTTGCAAAGGGTCCATGCCCTGATGATCGGCGTATGTGAACCACCCCGTTTGGCAAGAGAGGCGGGGTAGGAATATCTCTCCTCCCTTAAAGTTTGCAGGGGATTCATAATAATGTCCCGGGTGTGCATATTACCCCACTTTTACCCTATTAAAGGGGCATTTTGTGATTCCCAGCACCTTCAGCTTACTAGAATCTTGTAGAAAAATCTTATTCACAAAGTTTGAGTTGATCTCGATCTTGCGGTTTTGTGTTATGAGCAATTGCATGTTTCCCACAGTCCCGTAGACCACTGTGCTGTAATTTCTGTCCATTTACGGACATAAAATACAAAATTGCAAATTTCTCACAGATACGTAAGATTAGGCACACATGGATTACTAAAGCTAACGGTTCAGATGATATAAAAATCTCAACTTTTTTAGGTAAGTCGGGGGGACGAGGTTGTGGATCAAGAAATGCCCCTTCACCAAAATGTGCACTTAATGGTATCATTGCACAGCTTTCAGCTTTCAACTCAAGAGCCTGTGTTTTGATTTTAAAGAGATTCCGACTGAAAAACACGTCTTTGGTCCGCGAGTGTTGCCGTGCACTGCAATACTGATCGTAAAATATGCCGATATACTATTTGTGGCAAGTATACCCATGGAGTTAATTTAGAGACCCTTTGGGGTATATTCCTCATAACCTTAAAATGGAAAAGGCCTCACCATTTTTCTGATACTGCTGAAAGTTTGAGGTGTTCTAAATTTTTGGTGAAAACTAGTAACATATTTTAGTGTCATAATCCAAAAAAAATAAAAACTGTCCTCCTTCCCTCACTTTTCAGAGGCCACTGCTTTAAAGACCGAATCAGATATTTCACCATTTGAGATGAATCTGATTTTTTGCTCTGATGTAGTAAACATTTATGTAGAGTATAACATTGGATACTGTGTATAGCAAAAATTCCAGATCTGGAAAACCATTACAAAGTTATGATTTTCTATACGAAGGACAACAATTTGAGCTTACTGGTAGCTATTTCACACAGTATAATTGTACGGGAACGTGCACTATGTATATGCAAAAAAATATGATTTTTTAGACAATTGAGGATGCCATCCTCTGGAAATCTGTGTCAGCCTTATCACACTTAAAAATTAGATGGTTAATCATGCACCGACTAAAAATAAAATGACACCATTTGAATATATTTTCTTGCCCAGAGACTGACTTGAACCCACCACCTTCGGATCACTAGCCGAATGCTCTATCCACTGGACCACACACGTATTGCACGAACCAGTCACAATCTTTACTGAATTGAATACACCTAGCGGGACTAGAACTTCATTATTGTGAATATGACACCCTTTTAGCGACAGTCCCACATTTACAGCTAGTCCCTCTTTTGGAACGAGCATGGGTATTGGGTACTGGACCCAAACCCAAGAACCCCTACGGGAGTATTACTCATAATTTGCCCAACAAATAGGCCTACGCCATTCTGACTGAGATTGAAATTATTATCAATGGGGTACAAGAGAGTTGAGTTCAAGTACAGAGATAACACTTTAACACACACTGCTGATACACTATAGATTTACAATCTAACACTTGAAACCTATAGGAGGTTACAAAATCACGTTTTTATCTCTAACAGGTTCAAATATCGTTGCAAAAATTTACAGATGGGGTTTAGGGGTGAAGACCTTTATATCAAGATGAACAATTTATAGGCTTAAATCGGGCATCCCCCTTTAAAGCACAGCTGTTTGAAGGTCTCATTTATTATGACAAAACCAGAATAAAACAAAATATATAAATGGCAACACACTTTTGACCACTATTTTGTATTATTTGTACCACTGACTTCCTCCTGTGTAAATTTTACAAAATTTCATTGCGGGCAAATATGATTTTTCTTTAAAATCGAGTTTAACACGTCTCTCTATGGAGAATGGGCATATAGAGGGCGCTATAACATACAAATCATGACCTTTGTAGGCCTATATGGCAAGATTCCTGCAATGGATTTTTCTGATTTTTGCAGAGGTAATATCTCTTGCATGTCCCTAGCTATAACAGTTGTCAAAATTGTGTCGCCACTGCTTAAAATTGCTCTTAAAATAAGAGACAATTTGCATGGGGTCAAACAGCTGTGAAAGAGACATGAGGACATTTCCAGAGAGAAACGCCCTCAATTTTTTGCATATTTGGAATGCTTACCAATGCATTAGATCACACCTGAAGTGAATAAGCTGAATACGCCGTCTTTATGTAATAAGATGATGATTTAGTAATGTCGTACACGACAGAAATTCAAAGCATGGTTTTCTCTCAAGACGAATAGCAGGCAAGTTCAAAACAAGATTTGCAGTTTTCTTTCGTGCTTGTTTATCCAATAAACCTTCGAAACATTCTCGGTAGGTGGTCTCCAACCGATCAAGTGCAATTTGAGAGAAATTTATATCAAAAAATCTCCTGTCACTTTAAAAAGCAAATATAATAAAATTGAAAAAAATACCCTCTCGCATTATCGCTGTTCTATAGTGAATCCAAGCAACCGTGCGACTTCAAAAACTTTTTGGACACAGTCCACTGTTCGGGAGGCACCAAATCAATAACATCTCAAATAGGCCAAATTGGATATGTTGTACGTTTACCGTCTGGGCCTATATCAGGCAAGCAGGCGCTATAAAGTTAATGCAGATTTGCCGCAGTGAGTAATACCATATTTGTATATATATGAGGCCTAAACCCTGCCATGTACAAGAAAGTCTGGGTGCAAAGCTGTCTTTTATCTGTGCTTTGAATACATGCTGATCGATAGTCATTCGAGGGATAGCTTACTCCAAAGTATACTTACTGTCACAAGTGCCGTACTAAATACAAGGGACAAGGTTTGTATATGGGTCATGGGGAACACCCATGACCCACCCACATCAAGGCTTAATTTGGTTGGTTGTCTTTATCATTCAGTAGCCATGCACATGTAATAGCATGGGAATGTAGTGAAAGAGTGTGGCTTCCCGACTCAAAAGTGTGATTTTGCACAAAAGTACTTTAGGCATTGATAATCCATAAAATTGATGGAAGACTGCCAACCCCTTAATGGACCCTAGCTGGGTTTCAAGGTATATACAGGGGTCAAATTTTAAAAAGGTTCCATATGTTTGAAAAGGCAATTACAAAGATCTAAAAAGGTTTACATATCGTAGGGCTTATAGTTTTGGAGTTATGAGGTATTATAAAAACTGTAAAAAATGGTGAAAAAAGTCAAAGTTGGTGTGTAAAGGGGTCAAAAAGTTAAGTTGCTTTGATTCAGGTATATACAGTGCAAATTGTTTCCCTAGCTAGTAAAGGATTGAATAATGAATAGGTCAAAGGTCAATAGAATCAATAGCTGCAGACTTAATCTCCATATTTGCTTAATAACCTTAAACACGTAGGTAGTCAAACTATTACTATAATTTCCATTGTATGAGGCCTGAACGAACATTTGAACCATGTTTTACAAGAATTGGATCAAGTTTAATTTTTGACTCCTTGTACTAACCAAAAGAACTTTCTTTTCACTTTTTTTACAGTTTTTACCAATTATTCCAAAACTAAAGATTAGGTGGTTATAACACTAACCTTTTGGAAATCTTGTAACCAGACAAACGACATGATATGCTTTTCACTTTTCAACCCAACGGAACAATTTATAATTTTTGGACCCCTGTTGGTAACCTTGAAAATCCAAGCTGGGGGCATTATGAAAGGGGGGTGTGCAAAGTGCTTCCATCAATTTGTTTTGATATCAAATAAAAGTACTTATGTACCAAAAATCACAATTTTATCCAGAATTGCACAACTCACAGAATACAAGTAACAGTATCTGTATCATACAGAGCTTGATCGTATCACGCGCACCGCCTCAGTTTGACACGGCTCAAGCTTAAAGGTTTGCAGCAAGAGATTCACATATCAGGTGTCACTAAAAAAGCAAAAGTACGAATTTTTGCCTGATGTAAGGCTTTCCATCAAAAATATCACCATCTGAAAGGATGAAGCTGAGAAATGTTTTCTTTGGTAAAAACGGTGAAATTCTAATTTTGTATAGGAGCAAATACAAAATTCAGCCTATGTTTACATGAAATAGAAGCAAATCAAAATTGCTTTTTTCTATCATTGTACGACATTTCTGTAGCGAAAATACAAGGTAAGAAATCTATTGAGTGTCTAATCTATATGAAATGACTATTATGACACAATATGGTGTGCCTCAAATTATCTCGTTGCACCGTTAACTGACCTGTTGTAACGCAAGAGTGTGTGTCTGCTGCTCATTAAAATTGCCATCATATATAATAACTCCCTTTGAAAAGAAGTAGAAGAAAGCAGAGGCAAAGAATTGCGCATAGGCCTCAAGAATATAAATATATGAAATTATTTAAAACAAGGCCTCAGCTTATTTGAAATAATGAACTTGTAATTCATGTCTTACTGAATGGTAGTAAGATAATTATGCCCTGTTTGTCTCATGCAATACAAAAAATATTGTTTGCGTGATGTTCGTACCACATGAGGAGAACTCAAACCAGTAAGTAATATTTTTTCGTACTTCATGCTCTGGAACAAAAAGGTATAACTAGAGTATGGGCTATTTGTTTTGTGTTGGTAAGTTGCTATATTGAGAGCCGGCTCTCGTCGTCATCGTCTGCTCTTGCAGCTGTATGGCACCTTTATCTATTCACCATATTTGCAGCACGCGGGGGGGTTCCAGCAGCAACAACCTGGTCGTACCTTGTTGCATTTGTTGCTGACCCCCTCTCAACCTTTCACCATTAGACCCTGTGGTTTAACCCACAGAATTCTTTCTCACTTGGCGATTATGGCTTTGATTTCCTCTCCTTTCCAAAGGATACTTCTCTACAAAGCCTAACTCACTGCAATTGCCCACCCGTGAAGTTGAACATGGTCAGCCTCTTCATCTGTGTTCGACGGGATCAAAGAAGAGAAACAAATATGGGCGCTGCCAGGTTCCTTATGACGATCGCATATAAGCATCCCTGTCAACTGGAATGAAAATATTGTTGTCGCCTTATGACAACGACTGGATCCATTGTTCCAGCAAGGATCTTGGGGGAAAAGCTGGAAATGCTGGGGGGTGTGGGTGGTTGTGAAGACTTGGCAGTGGAAACCCCGAGGACTTCAGTGCTTATCTTGTTCCAATTTGTTTATGATTTGTTTCATCGAGGCCTGTCATTTCCCATGTTGTTTGCGTGATAATCTTCTTTTCCATAGCCCTAAAACTTTGATTGTGGTCACAAGATGCAGAGGTGGAGTTTAGTCTACAAGAAAAGAAAAGAAAAGAATAAAACAAATGAAGTATTACACAAAAAAGCAAATTATTTGTTAATTGACAAAATTAATTAAAATCAAAGCACCTGTATTACAACCTTCATGTACGAGTGTGAAATGTGATGGGGAGGATATCTTTGAGGTGCACATATATGCCATAATGGAAATAATATAGGCCAACGGTTTTATATCCACAAGAATGCAAGCATTAAGAGTTTAAAACATGGTCGACCTCACATTTTGACTGGTGGGGTGCCTCATTCCGAGTCTCCCTCTCTCTCACACGAACACTAAATTGACAAAAATATACAGCATTATGTGGTCTTTTTTAAATAGTTAATAAAGTTACACTACCAATGCAAGAACCAATGTAGACAAATTAAGTTTCGTAGAATAGTAGAAACAGCCGGCTAATGGAATTATAAAGTTTGGTGCAAACAGAAACATGAGGTTAAAAGAAATGTAGGAGAAGTAAATAAACGTCCTCTCAGGCTAATACCAAGCATACACTGCTGGATTATTTGTCCGGCACCCAGCTGCCGCACGGGACCAGTCACCCATGAGCATTCCGATCCCTTTCATAAACTCACCTCATGCATTCTGAATTATGGCAGTCTGATATAAATGAGGTTAATCTAACTTTTTACATATATCAAAATGTATAGGCCTATACTCGGCTCAAAAAAAAAAAGCCACCAGAAATTAAAAATTAAAACATGCTTTT
>JAMKCH010047526.1:0-11619 GCA_023653785.1 Ophioderma brevispina | reverse complement strand
ATGTGTAGCTGCTACTGTACACTTTATTTTGTATGCGATTTGAAAACTTATGATAACATCATACGGTATGCATTGTTTTTGATAGGTGCATATAAAATGAGTATAATGACAATGTGTAGCTGCTACTGTACACTTTATTTTGTATGCGATTTGAAAACTTATGATAACATCATACGGTATGCATTATTTTGAAAGGTGCATATGAAAAATGAGTATACAAACACAATTTTGGTCATGAAATCAAATCTAATAATCTTTCAATCAGGATATCTCAAATGTCATGATTTTATCACCAGTGATACTCAATACAGTTCAAGTTAGCATCGCTAAAACACATTATTAGTTGCAGTCCGTTTTACATAATGTCATTTGAGTAAGGTTATTTCTGAGATACCCTTTACAAAGCAGACTTTCAATAACGGGTCACCCCTGACCGTTTAAAAGACACTGGATAAACCATTCAGGTGATTACTGGATGTTGTAGGCAGAGGTGTTACACGGTAGTTGGGGGAGGGGGAGGGGTGTGATATTTATGTTAATTGCTCAGAATTAACATTAATCGCTCTTATTATAGATCTTGATTTAGGAAAATACGCGCCCGACTTCGTGTGATTGCGTAAGGTAATACGGTATAGCCCCATCTCTTGGCGAGCTCTTGTGGATAGTTTTGATTTCGGCAACATTAGCAAGGGACTGTAGTCAAAGAGTGTGCGCTTCCGGATAAAATTGTAAATTTTTGTACACAATTACTTTAGGCATTGATAATCCATAAAATTGATGGAAGCACTTGGCAACCCCCTTAACACTGAGTGCCTGGGGGGGGGGGGGGGGGGGTTCCGTAGTACCCAATATTTGTTTTTCGGCGATTTCTCAGTCGTGAAAAATATTTTCGAACTCTAATTTTTTGTAATTGTGAATTAAAAAAAAAAAACTTTCCATAAAAAAAATACTAAAATTTCTATCCCGTTAATGAGATAATTAGCTTGGGTCCCTAGGAACCCCCCCCCCCCTTAGGCACCAACGGGAGTGTGATTTTAAAAATAAAAATTAGCAAACCCTGTTGCCAGAAATATTTTTCTGCTTATGTATGTTCATATGCATGAAACAAAATTAATTACATAATTGGATAAAAAAATTAACCCTTTATGTGCTGAAAAGAAGCGATTCCATCATCGAGCGACTGCGCGCCATTACTGTACAAGCCTATGGCAAATACGACTGCACCCACAAAAAATACCAGAATGTACAAAGTGGTAATGTTTGTGTTAAATATATGTAAATTGGTCCTTCTAGACCAGATATAAACATCAAAATGATTTGCAATGTGTATGCTGTGGAAGCAAGCGTCGCGAAAACATCGTGTTACTTTTTGAGCGATTTTGACGCATTTCGAAAACAATGATTTGCCCCTAATTTCACAAGACGATAAACCGGAATATTTTATATTGCACCTTGGAATTGTCTTGATGCCCCCTCCAAAGGTGCTATCAGTTTCATTGAAAATTCCCTCGGAAAGTGGTTTCCTTGGGGGGGGGGGGGGTCCATGGAACCCCCCCCCCCCTTAGGCCACCAACGTGGAGTGTGAAAACCCCTTAGGCACTTAAAGAGTTAATGGCTCCAGATTGGGTTTCATGATTATACAAGGGTCAAAACAAAAATCTAAATGTTCCTAATTTGTGTTTGTTGGTTACAAGGATTCCAAAGGTATCGTTTGCACTATCTATGGCTTATAGTTCCGGAGTTACGGAGAAGTGGAGTAGGCCACAAAACTGTAAAAAGGTGAAAAAGTCAATTTTCGTATGTACAGGGTTCAAACAAGTTAAAGTTGCTTTGATTCGTTAAGATGTGGTGAACTTGTTTCCCTAGCGTAAGGTGCTCGTTCCGATTATGTCTATTGTTGTTCTCTACTTGATATGAGAGCCTGGCACTTGCACATACACCCCCGGTTTTGATCATTTTTATGACCCCCATTCGTCAGATCTGCATTTAGCATATCAGATCTACACAGCTAATCGGGGGGCACTACGTTAAATTTAAAACGCAGGTAAGTGATGGGAGCATAATATAATTAGTCTCTTCACGACGTATACACTTTAATCTAAATACAGAAAATGACGGAATCCCATTTATTGTTTGAACAGAGCACAAAAGGAGAAGAAGTCTAATATCATTCGCGCGGGCGTTCCTAATCGAGAAGTCCAGGAAATAGTGGATGAGCCAGACCAATGAAGTAGCCTTATTGGTGTACCACCCTGGGGGGGGGGGGGGGCAAGAGGCATTTATACGGGTACTTCATACTATGATTTATACACGAAAATGTATGATGGCCATTCTGTAGGGGTTAGATTAGCGAGCTAGGGGCTCGCAAAGATTATACAGGGTCAAAATTGAAGTGGTCCTCCAATTTTGTGAATTGCATACAAAATGTCGTATATCGCAAAGGATAAACAAATGTAAGTTTGTGTATGTCTGATTTACCCTTATGGAGTTATAAGCTGAAAAACGTTATGGTAGCAAGGTTAAATTTAGATTCTACAGGGGTCAAATACTAAAAAGCTTCAATTTCAGTGAAATGGTCTTTTTCTCATATTATTTGTAATGTACTCACAAGTAAAAAATAAGGTATAGTTGGGACATGTACAGTATAGTTACCAAGTACACCCAAAATAAACCCCAGCCCTTATGGTATAGGGGTCAGTACAATGAGGTGGTAATTTCACATTGCAGATGATAAGTGGAGCGTGCAATCATTGCTTCGTGTTGTTTTCCCCCACTTTTCCGAAATTCCCGATATTAGACGAACTTCATGTGACCTTATCGCGGCACCTAGTACCTACCCTTTTCCACGGAGTAAACCACCCCCCCCCGGGAGGTCCGATACGAGTAAGAGCGTATGTCTTTGAAATAGACTTGCACTCGGGTCGCGCCCGGTGTGATTGCTTTTAGGATGGCATGTTTACCCCCCCCAGCCCCCAACACACACACACACACACAACACATACTGGCCATACTGTCTGAGTCCGTTATTCTTCAGTGACGCCTTCGTGCCCCATAATAGGGATGAAGTGACAACTACAATTGAATCATGATTGGTCCGTATTGTTTATCGCCGTTGTGAGTAGGAAAATGGTGCAAGATGGCCTATTTCAAAGCCGATATAGCATAACGGGACCACCGGATGAATCCGATACCGAGTACCGTCCTGTCTAAATCTAAACGGGATAAATTTCCAATTGGATCCAATAAACGGAGCTAAACGGGAATTATAAAACCAGATTAGGCCGAGTGTCATATGTCAGATCTGAAATGGGAGTTACAAAGACCCAAACGGACACCCACCACCGTGGGAAACAACACTTGCGGTTTTGATGGTAGACGCATAATGCATGTTGCAAAAGCCCTATTCAATACTGTGCCTAAAATTCACAATTTTATCAGTCAGGTCAGGTTTCCTTTGAGGGCCTACTACAGTAACTGGTATCCGGTAACCAGTCACCTGTTCCAGGGCCGAGTTTGTCGGCGGCTAAACCGTCACACCCATCGATCAAGGAAAATCTGAATTGAGGGAGGGTGCTGGTACCCTTGTATAATGAAAAAGAAGATCCTTTACAAGGTCGAAGGTCTGGAGAGTAATGGCGGCCATCCAGCACACGCTGCCTTGCATGGTTGGGCGTGGTTTAGCCCAAATGGCTTAGGCCCACCGCCGAAAACTGTGGATTGACGTTAGGTGGACATCCGGTCATTATCTTTTGCTCCAATATATCCTCACACAGCAGTATTGCTGGTGAGTGTATCCGTCCAACCCACTTTAGCGTGGACAAAACCGGACTTAAAACTTTGGTTTAACTAACTAACTATCCCGATTTCACACTCACATAAGATCTGGTCACTACAGTCCCCCACTACATTGTGACCAGTCATGACCATGTTTTGCCTTGAATTTGAATTTAGCTCGCATCTGATTGTGGTTCGCGTTTTTAGTTAGAATCGCAGGGGGAATTCAAAAGTCTGTTTCATTTACGAAACCTCACTCCCTGCCAGTCCAATACTTTTGGTTGTGGTGATTGTGGTGGGGATAGTAATGTCAGCCCCCAATAAATACAGGTGAAGTATGTAAAGTTAAGCCTACACTTTTCCATGATATGATATCAAATGCCCAAAATACCCATAAAATGGTTTCTAGATTTGCCAGGCCATGTTTTGTGGTTTAAAACCAACAGTTTCAGGGGGGCTTCGCCTCATTACTCCCACCCTGGGGCTCTGCCCATAGACCCAAGGGGGCTACGCTCTTGACACCATAGGTTACAACAAGAAAAAAATTTTGACTGGGGTTCAGCCCCACAATGTTGATAATCTTCCTTAAGCCTAGATTGTAACATTTGTCTAAAATGTAGCTTGGGTTGAAATTTGTGTTATCCTTTGTTCTCAAAATTTAAAATTCACCAATTTGATCCACCAAAGATACACGATTAGTCTTAAATGTTTTTTTCAATTCTGTCCTGAAAATGAACCGACACCATTTATCGCTTATTACTGTGCTCACTTTCACTGTGCCTGCAAATACAGAAAATAGAAGGGCTTTGGACTACTATGAAAGAGACCTATGAGGTCTAAAGGGCTGAAATAGTATAAACTAATTCTTTAATTCAACTCAAGATGGTGGAAAAAATAATGTTTGAAGTTTGTTAGCTGTGAATTTAAAGATAAAGAAAAGATGTATTTCAATACTTTGTGGCAAAGCATAACAAGTAAATGGTACAATTAATCTTTCCCGAGTTCCTTTTGAACCAAATCCCAAATACATATGGTTACTATCAAAAGTTAGTCAATCATTTGGACACCAAACTCAATCACGATGCATATGAGATTAATTAATAGTCATTTTTCTGTAAAGCTCGAGTTACTCTCGATCGTCGGGGTTTGATCGTGAAGACAAGACTGTTGAACACTTAATAACTAACAAGTACAGCGGAAATGTTCTATATGTGAATGCTTCTATATTTTTTAAGTGTTTCACGTTTATATACAAAAACGGGTAATATAATAAAGTTAACCATTTTTTTTAAGTACAGAACAACCCAACTGAGCAAGTTTCTGCACTTATTTTGTTTTAGTATTTATTTTTTTCCTGACGATCATAGAAGAAAGAATAATAAAATTAACAAAATCGAAAGAATGAAACATTTGTGATAATAGCAATTTGACAGGCGACTCGTGGTTAATCAACCAGGCTAATGTCGATATTGAAGTCGTTACTATCAATACATTATCAGGCTTAAAATGTTGAAATTACCATTTGATTAGCACTTAAAGTGACAGGAGGAGATTTTTTTAGGATATGAATTTCTCTCAAATTTCACTGGATCGGTTATAGACCACCTAACGAGAACGTTTGGAAGGTTTATTGGACAAACAGGTGCTTTGACTTTCTGTCGTGCACGACAGAAACTACTAAATCATCATCTTATTACATAAAGACAGCATATTCGGCTTATTCACTTCAGGTGTGATCTAATACATTGGTAAGCATTCCAAATATGTAAAAAACTATCAGTAATAAATCAGAAAAACAAAAAAAAAACAAAAAATCATCAAAAATCAGATTTTTTGCATGCCTGGAACCAGTATTGGTATTCTAACATACCTTACAAGTGATACAACCAAACGCAGCCTAATAAAGACATAATCGGTTATTTTACGCGTGGGGTTTATTCACCGATTTTTTTGTAATTGTCTCACTTTTAAATGCGCTTCGTTTCATACCAAAAAAATAAAATCGGGCAAGTCGTTAAAGAGTTAATTCACTATGAGCTAGTAAAATCTCAATTCCCTTGGCATAGTTCAGTAGCTTTTATTCACGAATGTATTTAGAAATACACCCCTAGTTTTTGGGTATGATATATGATACCCAGAGCACACAAGGTCAGTTCATGTCAATGTATGTACAAGTAAAACCTACTGAACTGTGTCCTTGGTGGATGATCATATTGTAACTCATAGTGATTAGTGATGGAACCCCCCTTGGGCACTAACGGAATTCAGCTGAGAATATTTTTTAAAATCCAAAGAACCAAAGCATTTTTTTGCCGATATATGTTCACAAATACATATAAGTAAACACTTATTAGTAACATTAAAAATAATTAACTATTTATGTGCTGAAAACAAACAATTTCATCGTGAACGTTGCTAAACCGTTACTGTATAAAGTTCTGGGAAAATGAAGTGTATTTTGCAACACCCGTAAAAAATACAGAATTCCCTAAAAGTGCAAGTTTTGTGTTAAATATATGTAATTTGGGTCTTCTAGAGTAGATATCAACATAAATAAGTTTTCAAAAGTTTGATGTAAGCGCAAGGCTCATTTTAATTTCCGTCTTTTGGCCAATTTTCGCGTGTTTTGAAACAAAGTTTTGCCCTAATTTGCAGCCGGCCCAAATAACAAATTTCAGTTTTTATTGCTGATCTGGGGTTGTCTTATGACCCCTTACAGTGTGGTATAAATTTCGTGCAAATATTCCCTCGGGAAAGTGGTTCATTAGGGGCGGGACCCCATAGGCGTAATCCGGGGGGGGGGGAAGGGGGATAATCCCCTCAATATTTTTGATAGGGGGATGGTCAATACGATCATCCCCCCAATGTTGATGCCCTTTCATGTGTTTTTGACCAAGTACGTCCTATTTTACATAATAGTTTAAAAATGTAAATTTTTAAAATTAAAAAATTCCGGTTTTTTAATTATTTTATTTACATTTACATTTAACGATGTTAGCTTCTAAATGGCAAAATTTTTAGCGCGAGAACATGTGATATTAATGGATCTTTTCAGCAAACCCGTTTCATCATAAATTTTTAATCAACCCCCCATCCCCCCCCCCCCAATGTCAAAAAGAAAAATTTACGCCACTGGTGATCCCCCTTGGGCACCATCGGGAGTGAAAACCCCTCAGTTACTTAAGGGGGGGAGGTTTTCATGATAATTTGCCCAATTCAAGTGAAATGGAGAAGAGCGGTTATCGCATGTAATCAATAGCCATGTACAGATAACATCAGAATTTGAAGCACCCGAAATAAAATCCCAGCACGTGACCCACCGGGAGAGGGAACCCGGGTTATTTCGGGTAAATTTGCACAAAGGCAAGCACCCTACGAGGCCACGCTCTCTATACTTAAGGATTAATAGGGCGTTTCAAGACATATACACCGGTTGCCTGTGGGTTACCCCAGTTAATTATGGTTGTAAAGCCCATGATATACTTCCAGTCGCAGCGACTGATTTCTGCTCGTGAGCATGCGTAACACTTGATCTTGGTTCAGAATCCGGTTTTGCGCACGCCAATCGCTCGCTGCGATGAAGTATATCATGGGTTAAAACCGTTATTTTGTTCCTAAACAATGAATCATGGCAACGACCATTAACCAGTGGTTAACCAGCGGTTTTGATATTGAACCAAACCGAAGATAACGGGATTTAAAAGTGATAAATTGATTATCTTTTCTACTGCTCTATTCATCTTACTTCCCTACTCTCAGAAGACCATAATAATGCACATAATTTATACTAATAATTATTGGTATTATGGCCATAAAATAATTTCATCAATAACGAAACGTATAAGTGTAGGTCTGCATTTTTTTTTTTTCTATGCTGTAAGTCTTATTTATTGTCATAATTGTTGGAAGAATATGTAGGCATCTTCGCGGGTAATCATAGTTTAGGCCAAAAAAATTGTTGTATTGGAGTAACCCGCCCGACCCTCAATTTTGAAAATCAAGCCTGTACAAAAAATATACCTACCCTAATTTTTTTATGATTTTCAAAAATCTTATTTTTCAAGTTGTTTTTATACCCTGACTTTTAACCGATTTTCTCAATATTTTTTGTGTTCTGTGTAACTTGGGCAAAATTTCGCTTTAAGATTTTCAATAATAAGAGTCAAAAGTAGCAAAATAAAATAACATTACATAGACTATGTGTGATGATTTGATGTAGGAATGCATTATTAAAAAAAAAAAAAAATAAAAAAAAAAAATGCCACCCGCCCTACCCTAGTTGAAAATTTCTTACTGTACTCCAATACAACAATTTGATTTTGCCTTACTGTCAGACGCTGAACATTTGGAATATAACGTTTGGAATATAACCGTTCTCAGTAGTAGGCGTATACTTTTTATCGAGATATATAATCGCTATTAACGTATATGAAAAGGGATTGAGAGCCGAATTTAATTGGTAATATAAAAGCAACACTCCAGGCATCTACTATGGTGTACGAGATGAACTACTTTGAAGCTAGAAAATGAGAATGCTGGAGTACTAATAATTGAAAAAAAATCATCAAGACCGAAAGAGTACAAGTGTAGGTCCGCATCTCACACCATTTACGCTCCCATAGCATCTCTACTGCTGGGACACAGCGCCACCTATTCCGTATCCGCATCGCTAATTGGCCGGCTATTCTTAGACAAGCGCTACGTCATGGGACTCCTTAGCAGCCAAACGCTGTGTTAAAGGCTCTGCGATTAGCTTGAACAAGGAATGAAAAAAACGGTTTCGCGGTACCTTGGATATCGCGAAATCAACGAATCAGGTGGTCGATCTGATGTTAGAAAAGGGTCCTGACAAAAAAAAAAGACCAATTAGCTCACTAGTTTTTGTAAGCCTCGCGTGTGGCATGACTTGACAGCAGTAATCGAGAATTGAGCCAGCTGATAAGGTAAGAAAATTGCTTGTATGGATCGTATTTTTCACGTTTTTTCGTCTTTTTCCAAAAATAAACCTATATTACAAACTAGTCAGCTAACTAGACAATTTAGTTAGGAATATTTGGTGCGTAAATCGTTACGATAGGCCAAGTATTTTGCGCAATCTCTCGTGTACCGCAATGTACAAAGAATCCGAATCAACGCTATGTGACACTGTGTGTACGTGGAGTTCCCACGCTTAGCCGTTTATGATGTGGTTGATAACAGTGAAGATTTGCCAAGGTTTACCAAGATTCAACAATGGGCGGCGCTGTGTGCCAAGACGACACGTAAATGGTGTGATCTATGCTGACCAAGTTTGGTGAATATCTTAACAGTAATCATAGGCTTATTGAGACCGAGTGTTTGGTATGTAACTGTTCTCTGAAGTAGAAATGCATGGAGTAGATTATTAACCAGCCGGTGCCTAAATCTCAACGGCTACACACTTTTGTGAACTAATTTTGATTACTTATACTACTGACTTCATCATGTATAAATTTTACAAAATTTCATTGCGGTCAAATATGATTTTTCTTAAAAATCTATTTTAACAACACTTCTCCCTATGGAAATGGGGGGTAATATAAGGGCGATATAACATAGAAATCGCGACCTTTGTAGGCCTATATGGCAAGATTCCCGCAATCGATTTTTCTGATTTTTGCAGAGGTAGAAGCTCTTGCATGGCCCTACTTATATCAGTTGTCAAAAATGTGTCGCCACTGTTTAAAATTGCTCTAAACATAAAAGAGACGATTTGTGTGGGGTCAAGCAGCTGTGATGAAACAACAAATCACATGAAACTCGACTGATGAATGTAAAAAAAGAATTCGTATTTCAGGTACGGTTACATGTCCCGGGGAAGGTTTCAAATATGGCTTATGTATGGTTCTATGTTTCTTAGTCAAGAAAATGCGAAATAAAACAAAAAGAATATTCAAGTGAGTTGTAGCGTAGCATGGTTATTAATAGATTATCACTATTAATTAACTGTAAAAAAACAAAAATGAGAAAATGAAAAAGAGACACATAACTGACATAGGTCTTCTGAATGGGCTGAGCGAGAACTGTTTCCATTTGACATAACTCTCAATGAAATTTGATGTATTTTGAATATGTAATTTGATTTACCTGAAAATAGGCATTTTAAAGAATCTCTGCCTAAATCCTATACACCGTTATGAATATAACCGCTTCATATACGCCAGCGTTAGTGTTTCAAACTTTAGTAAGGTTTTTGCACAGTCGAGAACTCGACTGTGCTTTGTTTCTGTAAGGTTTCTTCTTTTGCTTTCTGTCAAATCAGGTTCAAACTTCAATCTGCTCGTTCTGCTAATACTTTCATCAATATTGACAGGACTTGGACACAAACATCATTAATGACCACGACCGCATATGTGACCCGACTTGTTGGGGGTCCAAAGGTCACTTAAGGTCACAAGAGTTCGAATAGTTGTTTTTCCTTAAAATGTTTTTCCTCCTACAGATTGTGTTGCATGGTAAGGTTACCAATGGATATGAAGCTTGAGACCCTTCGTCAAACTTATGCTCGGCATGGCGCTCAAATTTCATTACAGGCGTATATCTTTAAAAATCATATCTACAATTATGCAAGGTAGTATTTTGGGACGGTGCTATTAGCAACTGGTGCATGTTATCAATTTCATACAGTCAATGGGGTTATTCAGGGGTCAAAGGGCATCAATTTCAAAATGATCCGATTGAGCTGAAATTGTACTTGAAATGATCCTTATGATATTCTAAACATAATTGAACTAAATTTCGAGATCAAACGTCATTAAGAGGTCAAAGATCAAATTTTCAAAATGCTCCTATTGAGCTAAAATTTGACTGGAATGATCCGTATGACATTTTAAACATGTTGAAAATATTTTCGAGATCAAAGGTTCATTAAGAGGTCCAAAGGTCAATTCCCCAAAATGCTCCGATTGAAACTGAAATTAAACTGAAATGATCCCTATGACCACCCTCAACCATGGTGAAAATATTTTCGCGATCAAAGGTCATTAATAGGTCTTAGGTCAAATTTTCATAACGCTACTAATGGGCCGAAATTTGATATGATGAAAATATTTTCGAGATCAAAGGTCATTAAGAGGTCAAAGGGCAAATTTTCAAAATGCTCCGATTGAGCTGAAATTCCAACTGAAATGAACCTTATGACATACTAAACATGTTCAAAATATTTTCGCGATCAAAGGTCGTTAAGAGGTCGAAAGTCAAATTTCCCAAAATGCTCCGATTGAGCTGAAACAGATTTATGTCAAATTTTCATAATGCTACTAACGGGCGGAAATTTGACATGATCCTTAAGACATTCTAAATATGTTTAATAGTTTCGCCACCGATCGTTAGGGTCAAATGTCACTACCTCGACTGCTCAGATCTGTCTCCAAATCTAGCTATGGTTGGGTTTCGAATCTAGGTCTAGGTGTCGAAGCTATGCTTAGTGTTAGGCTTGGGTTTGAAGCTAGGCGTTTCTTCTTATAATCAGATATAATCGCTATTAACCGTAATATTAAAAAGGGATTAAGAGCCGAATTAATGGGTAATATAAAAGCAACAGTCCAGGCATATACCACTGGATGTACAGTGATGACCTTACTTTGAGCGAGCATACAGACTATTACAAGAGGAACCCAGCATATGAAAGTCTGTTAGTACGATGACGGACATTTTCATGGCCATATGATTTTCATCCTTTGGTCTTGATTCCGTCCCGCCTGCTGGCTGTTCTTTGGCAGTCATAAATATTTGGATGTATAAAATAGCAATCAGTATTAAAAACAGATAAGATTAATTCTATAAAAACTATGATAGAAAAGTAGGTAGCCAATTGGTAGCCGATGA
>JAMKCH010047525.1:0-11941 GCA_023653785.1 Ophioderma brevispina | reverse complement strand
AGTATTTATGTAGGTTGTGGCGAGTGGTGTAATGGTGGGAAAAAAAAAAAAAAAACTAAAAAATGATGGGAGAGCTAAAATGTCTATTGTTATAGTATGCAGTAGGGGAAGTAAAGCAATTTTAGTTTAGTATTTTTTTGTGTGTAAATGTACTTCTATTATGTCAAGGTATACTAATTTTGTTATTTTAGATTATGAATAGCGTTTTGTATTATCCATTTTTTGTATTGTGTGTGTGTGTTTTTTTTTTTTTTTTTTAAAAAAAAAAAAAAAAAAAAAACGTGTTTAAACCCCCCGTCATTATTACGGAATAAAGCCCAATACTACTATATGATTCGGTTTATTCCGTCATTGTAGGGTTGGTGAATGCGACTTGTCCGTCAAATTGGCCGGAAATAGGCCCGGGAAATGGGCTCCTGCACAACTGGCTAATCAGGCTAATTGAATCTTAGTGCTAGTAGTTGCGCCATCATAGAGGACGATACCTGCCACCGCCCCCCTGGCGCGTCCTACGTATATGCGTAAGCAAGTTTTCTTTTTTTCAGTGAGTTAGGGGTCAATAACGTCAACGGGGTGGCCTAACAAGACATTCCTGTAAGTTTTCTATACCAGCTACTGTACAAAATCGCCTCCACGTTTGTAGCATGATTTCATGATTCGGTAAGACTATATAGTGTAGCCGGTAACTGTCAATAGTCAGTCATTGTAGGGTGCAAAATTTGGACACATGCCGTCAGCCGTCGGAGTTGTGTATCATACACTGAAAACAACCTCCCTTCACAGGCAACCCGCTATTTGAAGGATTTGGAGTGAAGAAAACAACACCTGGGTTTGCAATGCAACTTTAGAAAATTAATTATCCATACACCTACCCTACGTTCAGTTGCAAGTTGCTTGCTTACAATTGCAGTGTGTCAGAATCGGTAATTTCCCTCGAAGTTGCCATTTTTTTCATTTTGAACTTGGACCTCTTTAGTTCTAAACTGGTTATAATTTTATAAATGAACCCAGTACTAAGGCACAGCCATGGTTTTCATTTTTAGATATTTAAAATACAACAATGGTTAATACCACTTACTTGGAATGTGGTTAAACGAATAAAGTTTGAATAGCTATTTGGGCTTTTATTTTTTTTAAATTAATTTGATCCTTTAAAACCCCGGTTTAAAGCATATGGTTAAGGTTTGCCCACCCACGTACACTCCACCCAAAACAAATGTTCGGCTTCCAGTAGTATTGGAGACGACGTACTCCAAAGAAATCTGGGGAAAATGAATGGTCTCAGCACGCAGGCAGGTAAGGTAGAAACCGGGTTAAACTCTTTCTTATAAGTACAATCATTTATACGATACAAAATGAGAAGTCCCTTCAAAGTGACCTGACAGCCTAGTATTAAACTGGGCTAGAAAATGGACATGCATGCATGGCATGCATGCAATGGCCAATGGGGAAAATTGAAATCCAAAATGTTTCAATGTAATGCATGATCAAATGAAATAGTCCTCATGAGACTAACAGGAGAACTTTCATGGAGAAGGTCCTCTGAAGTAATGACTTACACATGATGGATGAGCCTTGAAGAAGTCTCGGCAATGGCCTCAAATAGCCCCGTATCATTTACAACACGGAAAAAAGCCCCTAATCTTGGTAAAAAAAATCCACGCAGAATGCTAACGCGCCTATACGGCTCTCCGTGCAGGATCCTGCTTAGCGCGCCGTTGAAAAGGGGCAAGAGTATGTGTCAGAATAACGCACTCCCAGTGCGGTGCTGAACCTTGATGTTTCAAAATAATAATACAAATAATAATATATGATTATAATACGGTAAAAAAAAATACAAGCATAATAATAATAATTTGTACTGATAAAAATATAATTCCATCTCATTTCCGTTAAAAATTAATGAAATCCCTTAATTCAAATATAAAATACAAAGCAATTTCTTTTCACAAATTTAAACATTTAACGATGTAACACAACATAATAATAATTTGCAAAAATTATATAAACATTCGTTCAATAAAGTAAATCTTAATACAGATATCAAATACAAATACAATTTGTTTTCACGAATAAGCATTTACCTATAAAACAATAATAATAATAATCATGGCAAATTTATATATGCCCTTTTTATATCGTTAAAATGATAAATCTAATAAAGTGCAACCTTTCTCTTACACTAATTTACACATTGAACTATATAATAATAATCATGGAAAATATAAATATAATGCCTTTATTCCGTTAAGAATTATAAAATAATCTTATAAATAAAGCTATTAACACACCAAATTTTAAACATTTAACTTGTACAATAATAATATATTGGCCAAAATTATATAATGCCCCATTATAGTTCCGCTAAACTAAAATTCATAAAGTATCTGAATAAAAGATATAACATACAATTGGTTTACACAAAAGATTTAACAATAACTATAAAACAAATAATAAATTCAAAAAAACAAAAAACGCGACCCGGATTTTTAGATTTTTTGATAAAAAGTTAAATAAAAAAGAATTACAAACATGTCTTTTACAAAAAATTTAAACATTGAACTATATAATAATATATAATAATGGAAAAAAAATAAAGCCCTTATTCCGTTAAGAAAGCAATAAAATACAACAAACCAGTCTAAACAAATAAATCATTATACCTTCTGTACGGATAAGCTCGTCAGTACAAATAGGCCCGTCTGTACAAATAGGCCCGTCTTTACCTGGTCTCTTACCTTCTTTCCTCCCTCCCCCTCAAAACAGACCATGCCCTCTTTTTGCTATTAGATAAAGCCCCCAAAATAAATCCCCTTTTTAGCCCTTCCGGGGCGGTAGTATTAACCTTGATGAAAGTATCGTCATTCTATATACATATCCTCAAATAGCCCCGTCTGTGTAAAAATTGGCCCATTGAAACGGGGCTATTTGAGGATATGTATAATAGTGTGGATGTTGACAATCACTCTTATATATATCCACTCATACCCCCGTTTGTGTACAAAAGTTCCATTGAAACTGGCTATTTGAGGATAGAATTAGAGTGACTACTTTTGTTTATTAACTGATTTATCAATATACAATAGGTGCTATAAAACATGGTTTGGAAAAAGAGCTCACTCTTATACATATCCTCAAATAGTCCCCGTCGTGTACAAAAGTTCCATTGAAACGGGACTATTTGAGGATATGTAGAGAGTGAACGAACTTTTGTTTTTTAACTGATTATCAAATAAATAGGTGCTATTGAAACCATGGTTTGGAAAAAGAGTCATCACTCTTATACATATCCTCAAATAGCCCCGTCTTTGTACAAAAGTTCCATTGAAACGGGACTATTTGAGGATATGTATTAGAGTGACGAACTTTTGTTTATTAACTGATTTCATCAAGGTTAATGTTGAGCTTGGTCCCGGATGAGAGAAGGGGATTTTTTGGGGCTATTTTAAGCCAGCAAAAGAGGGGTTTTAGTATTTTGGGGGGTAAGAGGTTAAAGCAAGAAGTGGTTGACGGGTCTATTTGTTCCGACGGGTCACTTGTTCCGACGGGTCTTTTGCTTCTGGCGGTGTTTTTGTTCAAAAAGTAAAGTGTTATTGTGTGCGGGATGTGAAAGTTCTAGTTTTGCAAATGAACATGATCGGGCGAAAACGGAATTGATATAGTTCAAGTCCTGCTTTTTCGTATGTTTCATAAAAACGGATAAAGAAGTGCAATACTACTGCTTTCTTACTCAGACATTATAGGCCTACCATTTAAACGGAATAAGGAAATTGCTAAGCGAAAAGACGCATCATTGAACCACTTTATTATTATTATTGCCCAAAGTACAAATTTATTAATTATTATTACAACGGAATAAGGAAATATACTACGCGAGAAGACGCATTCAATTAACCACTTTATTATAATATTTGTCCCCCGGGATTAGTCCCTATTACAAATTTATTATTATTACTATTATAGGCCTACTATGTTTACACGATTAAGTTTGGTAAACATTTTTTACTTTAGCCTATATTATTTTTATAGGTTTTTACTGAATAAAGGTTATTTTTTTCATTTATTAACACACAAAAGCGCAAAACGAACTGGGTTCAATCTACGCTTATACGGCACATATTTATTTTCAGTAAGCCTATGGGGCTCCTTTCATATTGGGTCGGCCATTTTACGGGCTTATTGGAGGACAGCGAATTCTCATAAATCACCATATTTAGGGTGTAACAGCTGCCGATCCGTTCGTCAATTTATCCGTAAGTTCATCCCGCTCTGTGGTGTCTGGTAGATGTTTCTTTGTGGGCCCTTGAAAATTGGGCGCCTCCCTATTGAGAAATCACGATCCCCCCTTCGATGCAGTTAGAAGCAGGCCCGACGCAGGGGGGGGGGGGTTGTTCTGCTGAGCATAACCTTTAAATTGTCTTTATCATTTTTAACAATTTTGGACATTTCGGTCTACAGCTAACCGTAACGTAAAGTTTATGCCGCTGTACAGGACAACGCCAAATTTACGAGTATGTTGTAGAGAACACGCGTGGATCATACATTTGGGGTTATTGGCGTCATTTCAAGGCCATAATCCTGAAGAAACATTGTGTGGACTGGTTTTAAGATCTGATGGCGTTTGCTTATTGTGGATACTAGGTTCTGTACGGCAGCATAACCTTTACGTTAGCTGCTATACGATAATGTCCAAAGGGTTAAAGGAATGAATGAAGACAAGAAAGGTTATGCTCAGCAGCACTAGGAGGGGGGGGTGCGGTCCGCACCCCCAAATTTGGATGATAAAAAGTGTCCAAATTTTTGAGATTTTTTGACAAGAAAGTCCCTTTTTAGTGATCAAATGTTCAAAAAGTCCAAACAAAACAACCATTTTTTTGGGGGGTTAGGTCCACTCAGCAAAAAAAGTTCAACTTTTTCGAGTCCCCGCCACCCCCCAAAATAAAATCCTGCGTACGGCCGGTTTAGAATAGAAAAGTGTTCATACCTCACTGCATGCACTGCAGTGCAGTACTGCAATGCAGCCGACCAAAATCATTACTGCACTTGGCTTACAGTATGCCCTCATTTACTGCAACTGTCCACATAGGCCCAGATATATAAAATAACCAATGGAAAGGTGGAAATTTCTGGACCCAGCTGGAAATGTCGAGAATTGTGCAGCAAATGTGTCTAGACTAATATACTAAAAGTCCCCCAGAAATCCTCTTGTGCATTTTCATAAAATAAGGGGGAAAAGTTTGTACAGGGTAAAATTACAAAATAGTTCAATTGTTCCCTTCTATAGGTGTTCCAACATTTTTGTCATGTCCTCAAGCATTAACAAAAAAGTATAATTGCCTATCTATGGGTTGTAGTTTAATAACTATATGTAAAAAGGCTCAAGGTCCTCTGGGGGTAAAGTTTTCAGAATGGTGGGATTCTTCTGAAAGCTGTTGTCCAAATTCTTCATCAAGTTGTACATGAACACAAATGAATATTTAAACAGGTGATGGTCATTACTTGCAAAATTTACAGGGCCAAGTGTGACTGGGGTTCCTATCCGGCTCTATGGTGGGCACTGCTTCTGCTCTTATATGTCATATTGAATCCATGTAGGTGATTTGAATGAACATTTTCTGTTTTAATATGATCTAACGAGCAATTTGATCTGGTTGCAATGAAATTTGATCATTTTTGAAATATTTCCCCCAGGATGACCTTGAATAGATTTTAGGTTCTGTAGTACTTCAAAGGTCCATGGACACGGCTGAGTAGACATTTCTTACATTTAGTACATTTTCGTACCTCACCAGTATCCTGATCATATCGCAACACGATTTTTAAAAGTGAACATCGGGAAGTGTTAAATTTCAAGGATAAATATACCCTAACTGACACGGCCTTCTCCCAACAAATAATTGCCTTCCCTGTTTTCTCTAACGCGTATCAAGATGCTGGGTTGGATTTGACCCCGTTAATGCGTCAGAGTTACAAGTTGTAAACAAGCTCACACGTGGGCTAACCGCACCGCACACTCCAGATATCTCTCCTTGTCGGTTTTCCTTTGTGCTGGGAACTTGAATAAAGCCCTATTTGTTCTGGATTCTCCTTGTCGGTACGGTCGCCACTGGTGCACCCGTCGACAATTATACAGCACATTATCGTATTTTTAAAAGAGGCACCAAATCAAGAAAAATATGCCATATGATACCACACGTACGACCATATACCCGACGAGAAGTCAACTGTGTACGTATTCAAGAAAACTGGGCCACGCGAACGTTCGTTCCACGATGACGATCAGGGACGCGTATCGCGTATTTGTCGTTGGAGTCACTTCTGGTCACGCTTGCCAGCGCGATAATCACTTTTATTTTGGAATTTCCTTTGAAAGCTTGTCCAAAAACACTGATATTATGCCCGATTTTTATCAATATACGGTTTCTCAATTAACTGCCTCAGCAGAGTTTACATTATTACCAATACATACTATGATTGAAACCATTTTTTGGTGTATTATAAGTATGTGTTAAAGCATGTCCATTAGGACCTTAAACTACGTTGTAGATAGGGCAAACAATACCGCTTTGATGATCCTTGGGACAATGACAAAAATGTTGGAATCATTAGGACAATTCTTATATTTTGTAATTTACCCCTGTACAAACTTTTTGCCCCCTTATTTTTTCTGAAAAAGCACAAATAGGATTTAGGGGATTTTTAGTATGTTATTCTAGACACATCTGCACCAATCCTGACATTTTCAGCTTGTTCCCAGAAATTTCCACGTTAAACTAAAATTCTTGGTCTAAAATAACCTAACATGTACCTAGACTGCCCTTTGGAACCCAATGTAGACACACAAGGTAAGTTTCACCTGAAAATTTTCATAATGTGATTTAAAATCTGGAAAAATGCGTTTATCACATGATACAGACGACTCAAGAATGCCTACAATCATAACGTTTTTATTGCAAAAATGAACTTTTAAGGCTTTAACAAACTGTAAAATTAGAGCAGAACTGTCTGTATCTTGGGCTTAATGGTTATAGAGGATAATTGAAATATGAATCGATTTTCTTAATTTTTGGATATATTGTATTTTAATTGGTGGTGGTGCAAATCTAAATAAAAATTGGGGCGTCCCGACTTCGTTTTTGAGCTATCGGCTGTTCAAAAAGTGTATATTTTCAAAATTTTGTACAGAGCTCTATGGGCAAACCGACAATGTTTGGTCGTTTTTCCTGGCATACAAATATACACAAATCCCCGAAACGATTTTTTGATTTTTTCTACTTATGTTTAACCTTTATAAGATCTTTCGGCGCACCAATAAAAACTAGGTGTCACCGACTTAGTTTCGAGAAAAATGCGAATTTGCCTAAATTGCAATTTTCCCCTCAAGTGCGTCCTGTTTCATGAACAAAATCGCAGCTTACCTCGCGTATGACGCACAGAAATAAGCGCAATCCCATGCCAAGTAGGCCTACGCGTTCGCAAGAGAATTGGCTCTTGTTGAGAGTCAGAAGTAACAATTCTGCTGTGGAGGATCTGGAAACGAGTGATGGGTGGCGAACAGTTTTGTTTCAATTAGGTAAACAGATCTGTTTAATCTGCTATACAAGGAAAATAAAATTAGGTATCGGGCATGCAGGGATTATTGAATAAGGGATCTATTTTATCGATTTAATTTGTTCCGATAAACCTTCGAAGTTCTCCCCACACCATTCAATACGTTTTTCGCGCCCATAAAATCGGGTCTTAACTAACAAGCTAAGATCCCGAAAAAACATTCCCCCTCTCGTACTGGCTCCATCACCAAAAAAGGCCTTTTACCTATAGAAAAGACAACTCATTTTTAGAAATTAAAAATCCATGGCATAAGTGTGTGTGTGTGTCTTATTTCGGAAATTCTTGTAAGTCAAACGGCACAGACGTTTCTGACACTTTTTTGGGAATCGGTTACAAAAACGCACCACAATTGAAGAAACTGCATGTCATGACAGGATCAGACCGCCGGGCTGTGGTGATGTGACACTGCGATCGTCATTTTAGGGCCAACCTCCGTTGGCAATATTTCAACGCATTATAAGAACGTACAAAGACACCACCCCCCGACACACCCATTTAACATCTTTGTCAGTGTCGTTATCGTTTTAATGTCAGTACACGCCCGGCAATCGCGACCCTTTACACCTACCCGATAACCCCCCGCACCCCCACTCTATGAAAACGATTGGGTACGCACACTGAATGTGATAACAACCCACGAACAGGCAATTACAACTAAAAAAACACAAACATTCTCGCTGGAACTTCAACTGTGCATGCATCACGCGCACATTGACGAAAAGCTCCTACGCCTGACTAGCTAGTGCGTAAGCGTCATCGCAAAATACACGCAGTACGCAGAATGCCTTTTATCTTCAATTATCCTCTATAACCATTAAGGACTTTCACTACACACAACATGTCATGACTAGATAGTCTATGATTAACAGCAGCCATAAAAACGTTAAGACTATCTAGTCATGATCTCAGGACTAGGTCCATTCATACTTTCCTGCAATGCACTTGAAGCAATTAATAAAAATATCTCACTTTGTAAAGTAAGTTGGTGGAGATGAGGTTATGGATCACAATATACCCCGAACCATAAACAACATTCATTTTTATCAATTGACCAATGTCAGAGTGGATCCATTTCTGAAATATTATGTGTACTTTTACACAGGTGTAAACCTTAAAGGCCACCTCAGATTTCCCGATGAGGGCGCATAATTTTTCAAACAAATTCATGTTTTTTTGCATATACATAATGCTTGTCCATATACTATAATCCGTGTAAATAAACTAAGCTACAAAAACGTAAGTCTTATCTAGAAAATCACAACTGTGTATAAAAATTCCGGATCCGGAATTTTCGTTATACACGTATCCTATGGCACTGTTATACTGTGCATAAATTTACTCCATTAAAACGAAAAATCCGATACATCTGTACCTTGGAATTAAGCATTTAGGTGACTATTTTTTTTAGTTCTAGATGAACTAATTACTAAACAAAAAATTATATACTTCAAAATCTGAGTCGCTTTAACTTTAAAATGTAACTTTCATTGCAAGACCATTTCTTTCTGGTGTGGGCACTTTGAGTCTCAATTGATTTCTTAAATTGACTGACTCATACCTGATAATTTTCTACAATACAGGATATTGATGAAATGCACAAATCTTAACCAACTCAAGAACCTGTCTCAAGATGATAAACTGAGACTGCAATGCTACGTTCACGCATCGACGAACAAGGCCAACTGATTCAATCTTAACACACCGAGCCGATGACGCCCTCGTTCGATCACAGACACTCGAACTTTCAACAAGAACTTGAGAGATTCAGGGCCAAGCACAACCTATGATCTATAACTAAATAATGAAGTTTAATCTTCTCAATAGGAGATTCAACGAACTTGCCGAGAATCATGAGGAGATGATCATAAAAAAAATCAAGGATGATTATAAATTTAAGAATGTTGAATTGAACCCAGGCAGAATGCTCAATTAAAAGATGAGAACTCAAGACTTTTTCTGCAGCTTTATTAAGACAAATAAAAAAGATAACATCTTGGAGACACTGTGGGTAGTCTTAAGGAGCAGTGCAAGGAATTGAGCCAGATGAATAGGTAAGATTAAGCATTACTTACTGTCGTCTGAAAAAGTTGAGTCATTTGGTAAAACTTCAACTCTCAAAATGACCCCATAATTGCCCTAAATGGGACAATTCAGGGATTTATAGATTTTGGGTATATGAATTGTTGTTTATGCCTGAGGTTCTTTCCCAAGGCAAAAACAAGAATTCATACCAAAAATCTATTCATAAATCATACTAATGTGTAATATAAGAATAATAACCTAATAATGGAATATGTGTGTTTACATACACATGCTCAAGGAGTTTCTGTAGGTTGCACAGAGGTGTAATGGAATCTGCAGTCTATCAGTGCCATTACTCCTTTGAAATAACCCGGTATTTAATTTCAGACTATGTCGCTACATTTAAACTATATGTCTTGATCTATCTACAAGGGTGAGTAAAAAAAAACTTTACCCTGATGTGTCCGCCATTTTTAATTTTTAAATCAGTATATATCTAACATATGTGGTATCTGCGGAAGTTTTATTTAATTAATCTTTAATTTGCTGGAAAGATCATTCCAATCGGTTAAGTATAGACCGAGCTACATTCTTTCGAATCAATATCTGCGTGAATAAATAGCCTGATTTTCTTCTGGACACTGTTTTCCTTCGCTGAAAGCCGTTCACTTCAATTTGAACCGTGGACAAGCAAAAACCGGCCCCCCGCCCACTACTTGATTCAAACTAACTGTAGCTCGAGGTCTATACCTAACCGATTGAATGATCTTTGCAGTAATTAAAAAGAATAATAAACCCACTGTTCAGATTATCCAAAATTGCTATATATATGTACTTAAAAATTTCAAATGCGGACACCATCGGGTCAAGTTTTTTTGACACACCTTAATAAGGACTATGAAGTAGTCTGGGCTATCCTTTTTTACTTAGAGAATAAAGGTATGCATTTTGGGACCGTACCTCTTTAACGAAGATTGAAACAAGGCGATAACCATTATTTTAAGTGGAAGCCAGTTCTTCCACGCAAAAAATGGTGTGTCAGTTTCAATTTGTCGTAAGAGAGTACCGGTTGCCCCAAATCAGACCTGGTATTCTCATTCTTAAACGGCTTTAACAGTCCAAAGCTTAGTCATCTTTAAACCAGTTTCGTGATACTTTACGGCTTAAATAAACAAAAAAGATGTCCCCCCCCAGTGAAAACAAATCGAACAACCCGTGTGAATGCAACGATCATACACAAGGAGACGCAACTTGGCATGCGCGCACGAACATAGCAAAACCACCACTGTAAACTGAAAATGTCTGAATTGGAAAAATCATCTTATATTTAAATAACCAGTACAATGAGGAATTAACTTTTGGTTTTTTTTTTTTTTGCATCCATGAATTCAAGGACCCTGAAGAAAAATGAAGAAAATACTACAATGAATTCAAGACCCAAATCCAGATACAAAAAAAGTCAAATGATTGAATTCAAGATGATTCCACCAACTTGTTATCTAGGGTGAGGCTTAAGATTGTAGAATTGGGCCTGGGTTGCTTCATATAATAGGCAGTATTGTATGCAGATTATAAGGAAATCCTGGATGATTTTGTTTGGACTGTTGAATTGGATCTTGATTTAAAAGCCTTTTCCGGTTGTGTAACAAAATGCCTTTAATTCCCTATTCACAGTGGTGCTTAAAAATTTAGATGATTTTCATTCAAGACTTTTAGTTTACAGTGACAGTATGATGCGAAAGCTTCAACCTTAAAAAATGTCAATACGCAGCGCGTACACCTGGGTTCTAATTGTCGATTGAACCCGTGCTGGCTGTTTAAAGGGATAAGCAGCGATTTGCTAATCCGAACAAGAAAAAATCATCAAAATCATTTTTGTATTTTAATACTGGAATGGATATCGAAACATAACGCAAAGTGGTTGGCTTGAAACCCTATATTAAAGGACATGCAGTAGTAATTTCTATAAGTGCATATACAAAATCTGATTTGAGATCCAAATAACATTCCGGTGAAATATTGCAGAATTTTACGCGATAGATGTTGAACCATGATCAATTACAGTTTGCCATAACAACAAAACATTATTGATCTTGTTTCATTTGCTACCGGTGTAAACCACAATAAGCCGTTTAGTGTAGATTTTGAGGTGCCAGCGCTGTATGTCTATTTACCAGAGATGGTATGAAAAAGTCTGCAAATACTTCATTTTTTCACTATTGGTTGTTTGTTTCTCAATACAGCAGTTATATGGAATTGACACACTTATTCCCAATTATAAGATAAAAAAGTGCATTTCCACCATATT
>JAMKCH010047524.1:0-11176 GCA_023653785.1 Ophioderma brevispina | reverse complement strand
ATATTATTTTTGGTCCCCGCCAAACTTCTGTTGGCGAAGGGGCACTATAGAAAGCCTCTTCGTACTGGTTTCCGTGTGTTGTGTGGTCCACGCGATATCTTTGGATCTAAGCAAGCGTGGGTGTCCATCTTCGCAAATAGATGTATCTCGAGCACGCGTTGCGCTGGAATCGAATGAAGTAGGTCATGTGTCATGGTCAAAGGTCAAATATGGTCAAAATAGGGTCTAAATTGCTACAAACCTTGTAAACACGATATCTTTTTATCTAGCAAGTATGGGTGTCCATCTTCCCACCATAGATGGTGCGCAAGTAGGCGGCGGATGAGTTCGGAGATGGCTCATGTGTGGGCATGGGTCGAGGGTCAAATATGGTCAAAAATGGGTCAAAGTGGGTCAAAAATGGGATTAAATTGCTATGCCTTGGCAATGTGGCACAGGATGGAGAAACTTGGTGGGTTGTGGTCAACACGTGCCAAAAAAATTTGAGGTATTCAAGGTCATGGTGGGGTCATCAGGTCAAATGGCGGTAACATTGCTATAAAACCCTGGTCAAATGTGGTAGGATTGATGAAACTGGTGGGTGTGGTCAGCATTCACTGCAAAAAATTTGAAGGGCATTTTCAAGTCAGGTGGGTCATTCAAGTCCAAACCACTAAGTAGGGTGGTAGGATGATGAAACTTGGTGGGTGTGGTCAGCATCAGTGCCAAACCAAAAAATTGCAGGTCATTCAAGGTCATGGTGGGGTATCCAAGGTCAAATCACTAGTATGTGGTAGGATGATGAAACTGGTGGGTGTGGTCATCATTCAGTGACCAACAATGTTGATGGCCTTTTCAAGGTCATGTGGGTCATCCAAGGTCAAATCATACCATGAGTTAGTATGCGTCATGAAAATGATGGGTTTTGTGTAAACATTCATTGCCCAAAAATTTGACGTAATTTCAAGGTCAAGTAGGGTCAATCTAAGGCAAATAACTACAAATAGTTGTATGGTCAATGTACTCAAACAATTGATACCGTCAATTGCAACTGGTATTGCAGCAGCCTCAGTGGTTTGAGGAACCACTTATTTCCATCACAATTCTCCCTGTGATGTTAAAATTATATTTCCCTCCATATATCGCGACGGGCGGGGGACCTTTGTGGTTCGAGACCCTTTTTATTCATATTAAAGTTTTACTTCAAAGTCTAATTGCTGCCTTTTTTTGTCAGACACCGATCGAAAATAAAATGAAAAATAGAGGTTTTTTTCTCGAAAGACCTTACCATCAATATTTTATTTGTAAAAATGTCATAATGTTCATTAACGTAATGGGATGGCATACTGTTAAAATACCTATTATATCAGAATTCAAAAAATCAACATAAGATCATCAACATAATAATAAGTACAATAATTCATTGGAACCACAAACTCTGCCAATACCGTCCAAACTCGGCAACAATACCGTCCAAAACTCGGCCCATACCGTAAAACTCGCCATAAAAACACATCCGTCCAAATTCGGCCACATACCGGGAAACTCGGCCACATACCGTCCACAACTCGGCCACACGGCGTCGTAAAACTCGACATACGGCTTCGCAAAACTCGACATACGGGGTCGCAAAACTCGATATACGGCTTCGCAAAACTCGACCACATGTCGTCGCAAAACTCGACCACACGGCGTCGCAAAACTCGACCCATACAAAGCTCGACACACGGCGTCGCAAAACCGACATACGGCGTCGCAAACTCGATCACGGCGTCGCAAAACTCGACAGACATACAAACTGGCCCACACTGGTCAGCAAAACGTGACATACGGAGTCGCAAAACTCGCAATTTATGACTGCTGTGGCTTGCCATATTTAAGCGTTGCTTTACCTATATGAAAGCAGACTGGCAGGATTCACTGATGACCTCGATCAGAACGTGAAGAGATTGCTCAAAAAACCCATAACTATGACAAATTTCCCAACTAGTGACCAAGACTGCCCGGAGATTCATACCCGAGGCTGTAGGACGGACTATTATCCAGGCCTTTCCAAGGATGTGCTAGCGAAATCAAGAGTATATCACCATGTTTGAAGCTGCTACTTTTCGGCTGAAACAACTGCTAAAAGGTGAGAAGTTTCGGAGAGGATCTCCCAGGAAAAGATAAAACCTTGCTTACTTTATTTGAATCCACCGATATGAACCATAACAACAAGAAGCAAGGGATCCAAATAAACCTCCACAGCAGCCAATGTCACGCCAACCACGCTTTTTAATGGCAAGTGCAACCAGAAACCCAAGAAGATCCCACTAGACCGTCAGAGGTTTAGTGGCGACTCTGTTTCACTCGCCCCTTCACATGGACGAATTTGAATCCGGTTTGCTAAACTTCAAGCAGAAAAACAGGAGGCCTTGGCAACATCTCAACTGGGCAGCTGAAAAATAATTTCGGCCCATTAGCAAAGGAATGGTTTCTTGGCTCTGCAATTGCTGCCTTATTTCTCCACAGCTTCCCCAAAAGATCTGGAGAAAGCACATGTTATGGTACTCCTAAAGCCTGGGAAATATCCATCCATCCCAGAGCTACATACCAATCTCCTCAGCCATGCCTGCATGCTCTTTGGGCGTCTCCTGCTCAATCGTACTGCACCTGTATAGACACCACCTCATACAAAACAACGCAGGTTTTCCGGCAGGCAAATCAAAACAAATTGAGGATGGTTTTGAGAAGGGTAGGTAACCGGAGTTTGTGGTTTTCGTCGACCTATCAGCAGCCTACGGCACTGTTAATCACAGATGCCTACTCCATAAGATTCTGGAAATCACCGAGGACATCCGCTTGACTGAGCTTATCAAAGGATTGCTGGCAAACAGGTTGTTCTTTGTTCACCTAGGAGCGAAGAAGAGCCGATGGCGATCTTGGAATTAGCGCACAAGATGCAGACTTCACAGCTGTTGAAGAGAGACGCTCCTAAGCTTTGGATGAACTCACTCCTTATTAAGAGGAAAACCACCTACGTGCAAATCCATCCAAGACACATGTGTGTGCTTTCCATCTATGCAACCGTGAAGCCAAGCGTAAGCTTAAAGTTACCTGGTCTGGAACACCCCTGGAGCACTGTGAAAACCCTGCCTACCTAGGAGTTACCTTGGACCGCACGCTCTCTTATAAGACCAACATCGAGAAGACGAAGAGTAAAGTATGTTCACGCAATAACATCTTGAACAAACTCACTGGCACAGGATGGGGTGCTCGCCCACATGCCCCACATACCACCACTTTCCCTGTTCTACTCATGTACAGAATATGCCTGCCCTGTATGGGAAAGATCAACCCATGCCAAGAAGCTTGATTCAGCGTTAAATGCCTTCTGCTGGCTTATCACACGATGCTCCCGTCCAACACCAACAGAAAAATTATAAATTCCTAGCAGGAAGTGCTCAACCAGAATCCCGTCGTAGTGTTGCGAGCATGCCAGAGCGTCGCTGCCAAGTATCTAATGTGAAGCACATTATGTCCGGACAAAGACCTGCCTCTAACCGCCTTAAATCCCCGGAGAGAGAGTTTCTACGCAAGTCCCGCTCTTGAAAACAGTTCCAGGAGGCTTAGGAGTCGCCTTGTGAAAGAAAGCCTTGCCATCAACCAAATGACAAGTAACATGAAACTGGTGAGCATCTTACCTGGAGTGATCCCCTATGGGCTGAATGGCGGATACTCAACAGCTTGAGAACCCAGAATTGGTCGATAGGTTTCCTTGCAGAAGTGGGGCTACTGGAAGCAGATCAGGAACACTACCTGTGGTTGTGGAACAGCACCGCAGACAGTGATCTCTCTGGTCTGCCCACTGCGGTGAGCAACAATGCCACAAAACAAGAGGACCTTGCGGAATTCAGTGAAGCAGCCCGCGGTTTGTACCCATCTCGTGGGTGGATCATATTGAGACCCAGGTGTTGAGCCCCGAAAGAAGAAGTAAAACTATTACCTGTGAATGGTAAAGCCCCAATTCTGTGTGGTCCCATCAGACGGAATTTGTTAATTAGAATAATCTCGTCTCCTGATAATAATTCAACGGCCGTGCCAATGATCCAAATGACATGCCAGGGGAAATAACGTGAAATGAAATCAATGCCCCTTCTTTACGGAAAGTATTAATGCGATGGCGAAAAATCTCTATTAAGTGACGAAAGTATGTATATTTCGATTCAAAGAAATTGACATACCCATTTTTGAAATAAAAACACACAATAACGCTTACCCAGTTATATTTGCATTGAACATCCGTATCCCGAAGGATCCATAGTTTCAAAAATCAATTCTACTAATGGGTGCTATTATAGTCCAAACTAGACTAATTTAATATTAACGGCTACAACACTGCGGTGTACTACACATAAACGCAGTCAAATTTTGTCCACTTTTGTTCGTTATGGTATTGTATGGCAAATAACGTTTTTATTAACGTTTTGCATGCAGGATAGTCAGGGAGAACCTTCATGTGACCGTACAGTTGAGTATGGACACAATTTTTTTGCTGAAAATGAAAGATTAGGGTGTGTAGAATAAGAATCCTGGGCATCCTTGAGCATTTTGAGAAATCCAAGATGGCGTCGCCATAAATGATAATTATCTATCCAACCCTATATTATCAAACTATGGAGTTACTAGATATACTAAAGGATCCAATGAACAAGTGTATGGCACCTGTAACATTAAGTCATACTTCAAATTCAAAATGGAATCCAAATCCAATAAATTTAAATATGCCCTATAACAGCAAATACCTGCGATAAAATAGACGTGAAGTACTTAGGTTATGTTGTTAGACACAGTAAATGTATTTCTGATACTTTTAAAATTGTAACATGACGTCAATCAATATGACAGCCAAAAACATCTTCAAAAATACTTGACACAAATTTATAAGTATTACAGCCTTCAAATCGAAATCAATGTGTCAATGACAATAGAAATGTACCTTTGATCCTAACCAATGTACAACATACAATTCAATTTGCTTTAAATGCACCAAAATCGAAATAAAACTAATATGGTGCAAAGTTGTCAAAATACATAGGAATTACATTTGACACATATATTAAACTCAGTTTTATAATTTGATCCTTTTTATTTACGGGATTACCTGGTATCACTCGCGGTTATGATCATACATGTAGGCCCATTTCTAATTGTATCATTGACACAATAATTTAATACTTTAAGGTATATTTAGAAATTTGTGTCAAGTTATTGTTGAAAATATTCACGTTTGGACTGCCTAATTGATTGGCGTAATGTTACAACTTTAAAAGTATCAAATACATTTTAGTGTGTCGAAATACAAAAGTACTTCATGTTTATTTTTCATTTGCTGTTATATGATTATTTGGCTTCCATTTTGACTTTAGAGTATGAACTTAATGTTACAGTGCAATGCACCTTGTTCATTAGTCCGTAACTCCATAGTTTGATACTGTAGGGATGAACACGTAAGATATCATTTTATGGCGAACGCATCTTGGATTCTCAAAACGCAATGATGCCCAGGTGCACCTGCAGATTCTTAATTCTACACACCCTAATCTATCGTCTTCAGCAAAACTGTGTGTCCATATTCAAACTTTACATACCTTTGACGCATATCTCTCTCCGTCTAGGATGTTCTTTGATAGAGTAAATCTTTCTCGTTGCGGCTCTCCTCCTCCCTCTCCTCTTCCTCTCCACCTTCCTCCTCCTCATCTTCATCGTCATCGTCGGCGTCATCACATCAGCTCTGGTTTTTTTAGCTCCAATGAAATTTCAGTGTTCAATTTGTTCTGATATTACGTTTTGAATTATAAAAGCCCTTTAAACATTTCACGTTTCTGATGAACAGAAATGCACTAAATAGGGCCCAATATTACATTCAGTATTTTGCTGTAGTTGCATTTGTAGTCTCCAGAAAGATTGAACGTTGGGCTAGCTGTAGACCTAACATAGAGCCATAGCTCAAATTTGGAGTATTTTGATCAACAGGCCATGCCATTATTTCTAGGAACAATCCGTGAACCCGTCCGTGAACACCATTCTTTAAGAATGCTTCTGAGATAACACACACACTTCTCCATTGTTTCTGAGATAATCTGAGGAATGGCTCTAAGAACGCGCAAAACTACACATGACAAAAACATGACTAATTATTTTGACATTGTTTGTCAGTACAATCGTCATTATAATACAGAGCAAGTTCTGCGTGTTAAATCTAACACCTTTAACCACGTTTACTGTCCAGCGACGTCATAAAACCCTCAGCTGATAAATCTCTATTGTCTTAGAGACCATGGAGACCGTGTAATTGTCTTCGGGTAAATTACCGCGAGCTAAATTAGCCACACGGAGTCACTCAAATAATGCATTAAGCATATATTTTAATGCGTATGTACTATTTTCCCTCTGACAGTAAATAAAATTTGTCTGTTGATTGAAAATGCCAGAGAGATTCGGGTGAAAGCACGCGTGATAGAGCAATGGAATCACTGTTTAAAAAAGAACATAACGCCAAGTTAAATTATTGAATTTTTGATGGTAAAGGAATATGACTGTAATTATATCAATGGATGTGAGACAGTTTTGAAACGAATTAACCGCTGAAAACCGCTGTATCTATAATTGGGATATCACCAGACTGCATGGGGAATAATTCTCTTTGACCGTGTCCCAAATGAGAGCAATGAAATCTGTACCGAGATGTCATGGTCGCACTTTTTAATTCAATCGAGCTAAATAACCCAAACTGTTTATTAAATTAGCGCGTTTTACTTAAATGACCTTACTACATATACTGAAACTGACCTACATTCGACGTAATACTGCTGCCACCGCTCATCATCGTGGACTATTTTCTCTGTGAAAAGCTTTTACCTTCGCATGCCAACATGATTGCAATCATGGCAATCTCGACACTGCTTTTAGGTATACCAGTGTGGACCCAGATGGATGATGCATCCGCCACGAGTCCTACTGAGGTCCTAGCTTCTTCGCCCACCCATCCTGTAAGAGACGGCAGCGTGTTGGCGGTCCATTTTCGCATTCGGAATCTGCAACCTGGACATATCGTCGCCATATCGCGAGATCTTAACGGAATCAGTCAGACACTCTCTTGGAATAGCGATATTCTTAGAGGAACTCAAGACAACGTATTTCTAGCGGTTCGTCAACAGAAGGACTCCTCCATGATATACTTCTTGACTATTAAAGATGTCAAACTGCACGAAGCTGGAGAGTATTTCTGCCACGTATTAAGCTCACCAGGGACTGAAATTGCCTCCGATTCTGTTCAAGTTGGAATACAGTATTTCCCGTCTAACCCTCCATCATGCGTCCCTGATGAATCGATTACCGTGTATGTTGGGACTGAGATTACTGTAAATTGTTCCTCTAGCAAAGGTAATCCGCCAGTGTATATCCAATGGAAAAAGACTGGATCGGGTGAGACATTTTCTACCAACACCAGTGAGATTGACAATGAACTGCATAATTCATTGTCTTTGATGCCTTCATTAAAACTCCAAGGTGCTGTCTTCCTCTGTCAAGTTAGAAGCAAGGCATTTCCTGAATTACTAAAGACATGTCACGTCGGTCCGTTAGTCGTCCTCCCAAGGCAGATAACCGCAAGTTCGACCTACTACATAAACAGCACTTCGCTGGAATCTACAGAGACCGCCACTCAACGAGTCACAAAAATGGGCGTCAAGACAACGACAAATGATGGCAAAAGAAAAAGGTTATTTGGTTTTTGGGCATCTGTGTTTCGAGTCAAGACTTATTGGATCGTAGCTGTTTTTGTGTCGGCATTCGCCAGTGTGCTATTTCTGACAGTGGACGTAGCGCTCTTTTTGCAACTAAGGCGCTTGGACGCGAAGAACTCGGGGACGAACTCCAAATCGGTGTTCAAACCACCGGTAAAAATTGATGACGATTACGTTGATTTTGGAAGGTGTGATGATCAACGAATTTATATGACTCTGGATACACCTCGCACTTCAGTACCATCTGCTGGAAATCTTAATAATACGTCTTCAGATTTTCAGGAGATTTCATCAGAACCGTTGTGAAAGTAAGGGCATACAAATCTGCTTATTGCCATTTCGTCAAAATCACACATGGTCGATTAACCAAAGGACCATAACGAGATAACTAATAAGTTATTCCATCCACTTTAATCCAGTCACTGTTTTGGTCAAATAAACATTTGCTCCGATAACCATTTAGTCGAATCCCGAGTCGAATAGCCATTTGATCGAGTAACCAATTTAGTCAAATGACAATCTGGTTCTTCACAATTGGTTCAATTCCCACTTCCTACTAATGGTTATAACACCAAGTGTAATAGATAAAATATTTTTGACCAAAATGATCACAAAAACTGGTTATGAACTTAATGGGTGTGGACCAAATGCCAGTGGACCAATCATGGTTTATGGACTAAATGGCAAACCTGTAGAATTTCATCAAGACCAAAACTAATCAATCATTGATGGGAAGTTTACTTTTCTTGAATTCCTATACACTTCAATTTCAGAATAATGAAATTTCATTCTTACTGCCTACATAAACTCTTTGAAGGAATTCCACTAATAAAAATAAAATGGAGATTATAATTATTTTAATGTCTATTTTAATCTATTTTCCCCTCTTTTTTGTCAAGATTGAATAATTTGCCAAGGACTTTGGAAAAGGTCCACTCTTTTGAAGTGCCTATATACATGTCCACTTTAACAATTATTGCAATGCTTCAAAAAGTGAATTGGATGGAGAGGTGGTGACATAAAAGATAAATTTCGGTAATTTTTCAATTCAATATCTCTGGTTTTTTTTTACTTTAAAGAGGGTTCACTTTGTTTTTTATCGTTGAGAGAGATAAGTTATATCCGCACTTGTGCACTCTATTTCTGTGTAATGTTCTTTGGAGGTTTCTAATCCATTTTTTTCCTGATTCTGAATCCGATGGGTGCCAGACGTGAACCCTGAGCATTTTTGTAAAAAAAAAAACAAATGGCCGCCAAGCACATACATGTAATTGGCATCTTATGACAATACTTCCAGAAATTTGATCACACTTTTATCCTAAGTAGGCAAAATTAAATTACGTTATTATTTCAGAGATGTTGTATAATAATACCACCCAATTCAATATGGCTGTCAATCCAATAAATGTTTGATAGCCTTAGACGGTAGAGGTGTTAATCTGGTGTCTGTCCTTTAGGTTTTAGGCATCAAGAAATAAGCAAAACGCTTAAAAGAATTCCTCGGTATCGTACAAAAATTTTGCTTTAAATACGTGGCTCCAAAAAGCTCAAAATGGCTCTAGTGCTTTTGTTTTTTTTTTTTGTTTGGCTAGAATAATATGTATTACTTCATCCATTCAGTAAATATGATCTTTACGAAGTTTCTAGTCATAAATTTGACCAGATAAAGTCAAGTTTGACAAGATTCTGTCTAAATGTACAAGATTTTTCCCACTCCAATTGGACTAGAAAAATCCGTAAACCATATTTTATACTCGGCTCTCCCCTAGTCAAAAGTACGAGGCATATTTTTTAAGAGTGTTTAAAGTCTAATCAGAGAATTCGAATATTATTTTTGTGTAATATAAAAATAGTCAACTAGAAACTAAGAATAATCACCTAAAATGCACAATTCCGAAATTTGAGATGAATCGGATTTTTCGTTTTGATGCGTAAAGCATTTATGTGTAATATACAGTAGCTTAGGATCTGTGTAACAAACATTCCGGATCCGGAATTTTATACAAGTGTGATGTTTCTAATATGAGAATTCGATTTAAGCTTAGCAATTTCACACAGTGATTACCTATATTATAATGGGACAACAATTATGTACTCAAAAAACACAGATTTTTGTTTGGAAATTGAGGGCACCCTCCTCAGGAAATCTCTGAGTCGGCCTTTATCTAGATTTGTAATGTTTGTGATATAAATCTCTCACGGGTTTATATTATAATTATAATCGCAAGTATTGATACTGTAAGATATAACATATACAATACATTGTATAGGCGTCCAATATGGCTACCGATTGGCATTGGAAATCAATGTCAAAAATCCATTAACCATTTAAAGATGGGGGTCCTTCGGGATTCATTTCGGAATGATTATGATTGATGACCTTACTACTTAATGCTGTCAAAAATCGTAAAAACTAGTCTGAAAAGGTGATTGTTTGTGGGCTGCACTAAGATGCCATTTATAGCCATCATATGGTTTACAATATGCTCGCTCCCAAGGACAGAGTTCAGTGGTTGTAGTTGTAACATACCTTGACATGAACTGACCTGGTGTGATTGGGTTCAATATATCAGCACCCAACAAAAACCAGGTGGTGTATTTTCTAAATCCTGTTGAATGGAAGGTACTGAACCGTGCCAAGTTGGAATTGAATTTTACTAGCTCCTAGTGCATATTTGAGGGTCCCGTGATGTAATCTCCATAGCCCATATTACTTAGAAGGCTGACTCAGAGTTTTGAAATATAACTTTTTCGTGTATTATTAAAAATAGCACTAGAACTAAAGATAGTCCACCTTAAATTGCTCAATTCCAAGTTTGAGATGAATCGGATTTTTTTCGTTTAACGCCGGAAAATATTAGTGTAGTTAACATGTCCATAGGTACTGTGTGTAACAAGATTTTCCGGATCCGGATTTAAAACAAAAGTGTGGGTGTGTATTTTTCAGCTATATAAGGACATTGATTGTTGATCTTAGCTTTTTCACACAGTGATAGTATGCATTATGTACATTCCAAAACACCAATTTGTTTGAAAATTGAGGGCGCGCTCCTCGGAAAATCTCGGAGATCAGCCTTTATGATATATAAACTGGTCTGGTTGGGTTGGAGTTATGGCTAAAATTATATACAAAAAAAAAACAAACGTCCTCTAGATGCAGTCATGTAGTAAGCCATTTTAGTATTGTGAAAGCCACCTTTAACACTGTAATTTGTTTTTTATTCTTATTCTTTAAAAAACTGGTGTCTATTGATATCTTGACCCATTGTCTCGGATACTTTATTGTACTCGCTGCCATATTTATATTATTGATTACTATCTGTGAATCATTATTTTAATCGGTCTCAATTGATATCTAACTTCCCACTAAGATTGTTTGAGCCCTCTAAGTGCCGTTATGCGCCAACATG
>JAMKCH010047523.1:0-10395 GCA_023653785.1 Ophioderma brevispina | reverse complement strand
CCGATTTGTGATTTAAAATTTATTGTCGGAATGTCTTTTGCTATTAGAAGACTTAAACTAGACAATCCTTAGCTTGTTTACACCTTGCAATACATTTGATTCCCATGGTATTTTGAGAAAGTGATCAGTTACAAGATGACCTTCTCAGAGAAAGTCTGCTATATAAATTGCTAGGATTTTCCAGTGTGTAGTGCATAGTAGATTAGCCAAAATATTTATGAGATGATTTTGTCATTAGTGTAATGGATTAGTGGTTTGTAGATACAACTGGAATGGACTAATTTAAGACCGAGGTAGGGAATTGTACAGTATAAAAGACTGCACATGAAGTTGGCCAGCAATGTTGATCTGCAGAGAAAAACAAATCATCATGGTTCTATAATTTAACGTATAGATAATTAGGGTTTTATGTTGTTTTTGCTACCACATTGGCTAAAAGCTGTTACAGTGTCATTTTTGAAGGCACAGACTTGTAAAGGCAAGCATCCCGGCCTATTATTTTCCAATGTTGCCCACAATTATTGGGGTCATCTAAGAGGGACGCTTGAGCTGCACATGTGACTTGCCAGTAATTTTGAATCTGTAGAAACATCCTGTTTATCTAATTAAAGAGACATGATGGCATTTCCAGAAGAAAGCCACCCCCAATTTTTTTTTTTTCATATTGGAATGCGTACCAGTCTTGAGACTGTTTTAGGCCATACAAATTTATATCACACATGAAGGGAATAAGCTAAATATGCCCTCATTATGTCTGAGATAAGAGATTTTTGCATTTTTGTTCATTCACAACAAATTCCAAAGCATGGCTTTTCTATGGGGTAGATTATGACAGCAGGCAAGTTCAAAACATTTTTTTCCCTTCTTCTTGTTTGACCAATATTAAACACCTTTGAAATGTTCTCGGTAAGTGTTTCCCTGATCAAGTGACAAATTGAGTTAAATTTATATCTAAAAAATCTGTCTTATTAACAGTTATAGAGAATAGGATTTTTATGTTTTGCTACCACATTACTACGCTATGTACCACTTGCTCGTACAGAACTATCAATTTGAAATCTCCTGTTGCAAGTCCATATTGTTGGACTTGCGCTTATAATTCTGGAAAGTCACCCCAACAATGAGGTCATGTCTAGATTTCTGGTCAGTGGGGTATTGACTGGGGATTGAAATACGAAGTGTTCAAAAAGACTTACCCTGAGCACACCCCATGTCAGATCTGTAATACACATTATGCCAAAATTATTTAGACATATTTGAGTTGTATTATAGCTTGTCCAACAGCAAACACTGAATCTTGGGTCCCAAATGACTAAGTTGTAAAAAATTGAATGAAATCTTTTGTTGTACTTGCAACACAGGACTTGGTTTTACACACATTAACATGTGTTTTTGATGATGTGTTATGTAAAATTTTCTATTCCTTTCCTTTCTTTGAAGTTTGGATGTTTAAACATTTTGTGTTTTCATTGTTTTCGGGGAAGAAACACATTTTCAAGGGATATGCCTTTGTTTTTTTCTTGCTTTGGCATCACAGCAACAGCCTGCCATGGTAGAAACAATAATGCAATATTGCAAAGCCCTCTTTAATACTTGTCTAATATTGATGGTTAACCATTAAATGTGCTTGTTCGATGGTATGTCTATTGTGTTCTCTACTTAATATGAGAGCCTGGCCTTGCACATATGCCCCATCAAGTACTGTGGGAAATAACTTGCAGTTTTATGGTAGAAGCAATAATGCACATGCAAAGCCCTATTCATACTGGTGCTACTTGAGGTTAACCACTAAAAAACGGCAATTTTTTTTGTTTTATATCTTGGGAAGAAAGGGCTTTGAAAGGGCTCAATTCAGGACGACAATGAGAAAAATGGCCTTTCATCTATTATCAAAATCTATACTACTTCCGGGTAAATCAGGGGTCCCCCAAGACGATCGGAACACGCACCTTTAAAACAGCGTTTTTTTTTTTTTGTTTTATTTTGGGAATGAAAGGAATTTGAGGAGTCCATTTCAGGCAATGAGAAAAATATGGCCTTTCATCTGTTCAAAATCGATAGTTTTTCCGGGTAAATCAGGGGGGGGTCCAAAGACAGTTGGAACACGCACCTTTTAATCTTCATATATCCATTGTATTTTTATCTTTTCTGCTGCACTGGAAGCGAAATTGAATTGGTTGGTTGTCCTATGGTTTGGTTTTGTGGTGGTCATGAAGCTCGGATTGTAAGTGCCACTCTGCTTTGCAAGAATTTGTTCTTTTGGGGTCCTGGACAAGTTTATCTTCAAAATTGCTCCAGAGAAGAGTCAACACCCTTTTTAAGAGAGGCCATTTTCTAGATAAGTGATATCTGTATCAAGGTTAGATCCCTATGGCTTTGATGCCAGCTCCTGGTTGAAATTGAAAATGCCACCTAATGCATTTCAAATTTCCATCTACTTTGTACAGGGACCGATTTTGGTAGTATATAAATGGACGCAAAATTGGGGCATTTGTGGAAAACTAAGGATTTTATCTCATTTTTTTTTTCAAGTATTTGAGTTACCGGATCATTGTTGGTTTTTTATGGTTAGAGAAAGAGCAAACATTGAAACCTTTTTTTTTACTTTCTCTGCTGTCATCAAAAACAGGTTGGTTTCAACACCTTTTTTGCTTGAACTATTTCTAGAAATACGACTTAGTATAATTTTTCCTAGAATAACTACTAGTCCGGACCCATTTCCTGATTTTTTTGCTCTAACTTAGAAATGTTTACATTTTTTTTCTCAACAATTCTAGTGCTTAGAAGACCATCAGTTGAACAATCAAAACTGCTTACAGTCTATCAGCATTGAGCGTTTTTGATATATGGTAGCGGAAAAAAAATGACCGCCAAAGTAACCCATTTTTAAATGAAAAAATGCTAATATTTTTTAAAAATATCTATTGGTCCTAATAAATATTTTTGTTTTAGCAGATCTATACAAAAAGTAGTTTCTGGTAGACCTGAGGCTCATTTAATATTTTTCTGTATTTTAACATTCCAATTGTTTATTTAAATGTAACAACACAAGGGGACAATGTTAATGTTTAACGAGGGGACCCATGGTAAAGGTACTCCAAACGTTACAGAGTGACTGTCATTACATTTGGCAGCAGATTGTAAGATAGTATATAAAGTATCATCTTGATATAGCCCCTACTGCAGACCCCTCGCGTTGCATCACAAAAGAAACAGAGCATGTAACATTATTAAAACGACTATAAAGCAATAGCTAAAATTTTAATGTGAAAACACTATGATGTACATAAACTTATACACATTTCACAGATAACTTAAAGATCATTGAAGTAAATTCAAACTTGTATATATTGGTAACCAAGAGATAAGAAGAGCACGACACCCCAGTCGCTTCCAATACTAAAACTTGTTGGATACACCTGGTTCGTCAGCTGCGAGGATCTGTGTGTTTGTGTACCCCACGCACATCGGAAAAAGTCTTGATCTAATGCGACAGGCCACCGTCAGTATGCACAGCCACGTGTTAAGGACAACAAAGGCAACCACGTCCACACTGACAGAGGCGAGAACAGTATGGCAACTGGAACTGGAAAGACCAGGATCAACATAGTCCTGATGATCATGACTAGATAGTCCATTAACTTTTGTATAGTTGTCGTTATCGTTGACTATCTAGTTGACGAGTTGTGCACAGAAAAAAACTCTTTTATTTAGGAAAGTAAATTTCAAGGTGACATTCATGTACCAAAACATAACACAACACAGATGACACCACGACGTTCTAAACGTCATCAAAGTCAACATCTCATAGCCCTTGACTACGCAGATGAGCTAGCTCTACACAGCGATCTTAACATGTGGTGCACAAATCACTACATCAACTTGAGAATTATGCTCTAATGCCTCATGTAAATTGCAGAAGATTGAATACACCGTCAATGAGGAAGATAATCATCAACCTGCATTACAGACGGTACCCACCTCAAGAGATCAGACACAGAAAAGACTTTCTGGTCACACAAAGGACAAGCTTAATGCCTGCAATAAACTACACCACCACTTATGGTAATCTGCTATCTCCAATTCAACCAAGCTTGAAGTTTTTAGAGCGTGTAGAGAGTATCCGGTTATATGGATCTGAGATTGACCATGAAGACAGAGCTACAGGATAGAACTGGATGGCGCCTACTCCAGGCAATTTATGCGAGTAAAAAACGTATCATGCATGGCGTGATCGCATGGCCCAGCACAGATATATGGAGACATCCCTTCATCCTCTGTATCATGTCAAAGAGAAAAGCCTGAAAACGGCCTGAAAGTGTGTGAATTTGGGCTAAACGCCTCCAAAACGGGCTGAAAATAAAGAAATTGCGAAATTTTGAGAAAACTGAAGGCCTGAAATCAGGCTTTAGCCTGAAACTTACATCCCTATTTTGGCCCAATACCGAGTCACGATTTGCCGGTCCACTCTCTAATCATGCGATTCTCAAGTAAGTCACATGATGGAGGTTTACAAAATGCACCAATCATGGCTCGCCAGGGTAAAATCATAGGAGAGGCGAAAATCAAAGGAGGGAAGGGGTAACTATAGAAAGGGGGCGAAACATTACACGATTACCCATATAAGTAAAAAACCCTCATTTTTACACAATTTTATTGCTTAAATACACCACCTGTTTTTCCTGAATTTGAAACTCTCAGGGGGCGACCGCCACCCTTGCCACCCCCTTGCCCAACCCCTGGTGCCGCTTCCTTTGCCCAATCAGGGGTTGCGCCCCTAGCTTTACCTACATTGATGTGATTTGCTCAGACATCCAGCAGGATCCATCTGACATTCCCAACTTAATGACGGACTATGGCATTTGGTTGGCGCTCATGATTGATTCTTTACCTTATAAATCAGCTTGTGTTACACATGATGTTACATACCCCAACCTGAAATTTTAGACTGATGCCTAATACTCATCCTCATCTCTGGCGGTCTGTACGATCTCGTGACCTCGCCGGTGAGACCCCACGATCAACATGTCATCCATCATGATCATTTTATTCCTTTAACTGCACATAATTTCCTGTTACTAATCAAAATAGGGATATTAAATTTGGGTGACAGTGGTAACTTTGGAAAAAAAATATGGGGGTCTTTGGTGAAAGTTTTTAAAAATACGAGGTCGTGGTGAAAACGATGCTGAAATGGGGGTCTAAACAGCCTTACATATTCGTCACCTCCAAAGTGGGGGTGACCCCCGTTGCAGAATCTACTGATCTTATCCACATGACACGCATATTTGCCTTCAACGTACATAAAATGATTGCATGGATTGTAATTTCTTGTTTCTATGTCCCTTAAGTCCTTAGGAAAATGACTAGCAACCGGACGATGCCGCAAAAAAGAAGGGTGCGGTATTTGTGTTTAGGCACTTTCCTTTAAACAAGAAAAGTATGGGTCCGCTTCTGCGTGAAAAAGTGTCAAAATAGCATTTAGGGATTTAAGGGATATAAGGCGCCAACATAATAATTCTACAATAAAATGACCAGTTAATGCTAATTGAACCATAAATGCAGTTTAATTATATATTTTTTTTTTTATGTTTTTAAATTTGAGACGGTCAATATGGCTTGTTTTTGAACACACATATATAAATACATGTGGATAAATACGAGGTCCTGTGGGTGACAACGATGTTGAAAATGGGGGTCTAAACAGCTTACATATGCGTCACCCTTCCAAAGTGGGGGTGACCCCCGTGTGCTAGTCATTTTCCCCCTAAGGCTTATGGGACATAGAAACAGACATACCTCCCATGCAATCATTTTATGTACTTTTGAAGGCATATGCAGTCATGTGGACAATCATGTATTAAAATACGATGAAAAGGTTTCTGGGGTATGTATAAATCCACTAACTATTTGGCAATAGGTTTCTAACAGTATGTGAAGGTAACCAAATTGAATGGTTTAAGTCCATTTTCAGCAAAGAACTGATTGGTTTGGCATGTACAGTTGATTATGAACAGGGCCATATTGTATTGATGACTAGAATAATTTTCACCGAGTGACTTTCAGATACAATGGGGGGGGGGTGCTCTCAATGTAAAGGACTATACCAAAACCTGGTCAGGGAAAAGTTTCATGAAAGGTCCACAAAAGGAAACCTTGGGTAAGAAACACATTAGATGAAAGAACCATATCAAGAACCACAGTCAAAATGAAATCCCTATAGTCAGGGAATGATTCTAATTTAAGGGAACGCACACCAAAGAAACCCTAGCCAAGAGAGAAACTTATATACTGAGAAAAAAATTCCAGTAATATTTCACAAAAGTTTTGTCATTTTGGCGGCCACTATTATCTTTGTCTAGATATCTTGACATGTTACCTGCCCATTTAAAGAAAAGATAATCTATAAGTATGCACATTTGCCAAACTGAATGTACACCCCACCACTGAGAAAAAGAAATCGTTAAAAAACGTGAATGCTTTGGTTACCTGACAGCCATGTTTTTGTCGCCATCTTGAAATGTATTATATTCTGTGAATAAAATATAACCTCACATCATGGCTTTTTTCCCTGTTAGTGCTATCCCTAACATGTTAACTTTGCCAGGCCTATACTAACGGCATAATACTCCTTGTTGGTGATATTTTTCACAAAAATGCGTATTTGGCGGCCATTTTGTTTTTTTGGTCCACAATTTTGACATTGACCAGCAGCTGATTCTTCAAACTGCTTGGTCTTTTATGAATCCCATTAATACCATAAGATAATGCTTTCCTCTGCTTTACTAAGAAAAACACAAACCTCTGGTAATATTTTCACTACAATCTGACCTTTGCGGCCATTTTGTTTTTTAAGGATATCTAAAATTGCTCAATGCTGATGGCCTGTCAGCATTTTATTTCTTATAATGGAGGTCTAAGGAACCAAATCCCAAAAACAACTAACTATAGTGAATATTTTCTAAGTAAACTGGCCGGCTTCCGGAACTAACTCCTTTGGTGAGGATAAGGTGTCTTAATGAAAGGAACTCCAATTCGAAATTCTTCACAGTATATTTTTGAATGTTGAGCATGTTGGTTTTAAAGTAACAGTTTGTTCTTAATTTCCTTAATCATCAATCGAGTGTATAATTCTAAAGAATACACACTGATTTAAATAGCCACATGAATTTTTAGGTATTTTGTTCCATCACACATCTCTGGAGTTGTGTAAAAGCACCTTCAGTTAGGTTGGGACAATTATTAAGAAAAAAATTTTTAAAATAACAAACAATAAGAAAGATTGGTCTTGAAACTGCAAAAATCTGGAGGAAATTTCAATCCTTAGCATAGTCCCACGTTTTCATTGATTAGGTTACTTTTAGGTAATTTTTCTCTTGATGAACCTACTTTAGGACTATGCCGTAGATGTGTATTGTTTACATTATTTTGGTTTATCAAAATGAAATGGTTCAAGAATTTTGAATGTCTAAAACATAATGCATTAATTATTCAACACAAATTCAAAACATCATCGGTATCGCCTTGGTACAGGAAGCGTACCCTTGTTGTTCGTTAACAACCCACATTTGATTGCCAAATTAGCGGCCCGGCGCAGTGTTCACGTCGACGCGCTGTTCGTCACGTTTATAACTCGGAGTACGCGTAAAAAAGGACACCAGGTGCAAAAACTGCAAAGCAACCACCAAGCCAAACTATCGTTTCCTTTACATTTGCTAAAATATTACTAGGAAAGATTGTCGAATGGAACATTTTATTGTATAAGTGAGAATACTTATGTTTCACTTCTACACACGATATTAATGCGTTTTTTCATAAGACTTTCGTTGTTGAAGGATTCAAACATGTTACAGAGTGGTTCATCACAAATCCAATTGCGTCCGCGTATTTTTATCCCGCCTCGGCGGCTAAAGCGCCCTGCGGTTAAAAAATTATGCGGCACGATGGGAATGCATGAACATGTTTGAATTCCCTAAATGGTATATCGTTCTCTAAGTACCTTAATAGTGCCTGGTCTAAGGTATTGTAGTCTAATGATGACATGCTTATCCAGTGAGATTTTGTAAAATGTCTCACCAATTGATAACTAAGTGGATTGGGAATGTCTTTGTTTAAAGTCTCTTCTTTGAATAGTTATTAACATAACACTGCTCGAGAACTTAATACAGCAAGGTTGCGGTAGGTTCCCTTTGACATAATTCTGCGCTTTGACAAGTAAGCAGTGTTAGGCTGCTTACATTCACTCCACTCGCTCATGTCTACTTTTAGGACAGAAAAACAAGTATATTGCCTCATGGGCAACAGAATGCTTCTTTAGAGCAATTGTGGTAGCAAAAACGTTTAACTTTTAATCATGGTAAGATTAGGGCTGGTATCGGACAAGGTTGGCGACAATGCACTTTTCCTAGCATGGCAACACCATGAAAATTTGACAACAATTTATTCATGGAGGAGTCTTATCACTTTTGTAACAACCTATTTTCAGCAATCAAAATAATTGTAATTACAACTGCCTATGACTTTTATGTTATTCTTGTGAATTTAAACCAATTTTTACTCATTCTGAGTAAGCCGTTTCAATAAGGAATTCTACCAAATCGGTGATGAAATGTTTTGTGCTACACCTGGCCCAAAAGTACTCTTTTTTTTTTTTTTTTTTTTGCATGTTTTCGTATCAGTATTGGCCAAAGTCCCTACCATTGAAAGTTTTCAAAATATACTTTTATTACTAGGTCTGCTCTCATTTAATACACGACTCGTAAAAAAGCGTGCAGAAATGGCTGCATATAGAACGCCCGAAAGTCGCAAACACCCAAAAAACCAAAAGTTGCAGTTTTTGGATTTTTCACATGGCATTGCAGTGTACTAGGGACCACGAACACGCAACCACCCAATAATATTGCAAGTAGGCTTTCAGTTGGAAAACCTCGGTTTTGTAAAATCAAATACACGTGTATGTATGCGTTGTTACCACACAGTGGACCATTGAAAAATCCAAAAACTGCAACTTTTGGTTTGGGGCTTTGCATCTTTCGGAAGCTCTATCTCAGCCCTTTTGGCACGCTTTTTTACAAGAGGTGTTAAAATGAAAGAGCAGACCTAAGCCGCCGCCGCTCCGGCGGCACTCCAGGACTGGCAGCTCTGTGGGAAGATAGATTCCCAGTAGAGAGGGGGAGAGAGGTCCTCGAGCACTATTATTTCAAAAACTTTCAAAAGGTTGCTTTGGCACATTACTCATCGAAAAACATGCCCAGATACTTTTGTGCTAAGGTGTATATCATTAATAAAAATAGAGCCCAATGACCTCCAAAGTTTTTGGTAGAAATAGTTCAACAACCACCCTCCCCAAGGGGCCGGGTTGTAAAGTGTAAGTTCCTTGTGGAGTGGGAAAGAGCCAAAGTGAGTAATTTGTTTTTTCCCAAACCAGTGCTCAATCTAAAACCCTTTGTTGCTACTACGCTTAAAATCCAAACAAAATTGAGAATTGGCATTCAAAAGATTGTCGACAACATTGCCGTCTTAGGGTTTTATGATTTGCCAACATGTCAACAAAGAAAACACCAACCGAAAACCACCCAGCTTTAAAAAAAGTATCTAGACCATTCAAAACTCATCTGCAGATCAAAATGGCTGGCAAACGCCCCGCATGAGCAATTTTTAAACTACAGAGTTTCTTAAAACCCAATGAATAGCCAATTAACCGTTGCATCAATACCATGCATCTTCCACAGTTTCCTCTACAAATCAAATGGGCTTGTGTAATCACGCCCTTTGTCAAATCTGGTAATTTTCATGAATTCACTAAAGGTTTTTTGCACATGAAATATTCTGGTTTTAACAGTAAGATTTTTCTGAGAAAGAGGGGTAGTGTGGGAAAGAAAAATGTTAAATTAACATCGTCGGGTAATTGTAGACACGAAGTCCCTCTTAGGTTGTTAATGTGAATGCAAGTCCTGAATTTTTGTTATTTGTTAACACGCAGACCCATCACTGAAATGTCCACCTGTTGAAGTTTGGTCCTGTATTCGGTTTTCACTTGTTTCACCTTGACCATTCATTTGACGTACTGAGTAAAGGGGTTCCATCATGTGGAATAAATACTTTGAAATTTACATTGCATTGTTGAATGAGGACAGTGCAAAAAAATTTGGATTTTCAGCACATATAATTGCACATAATTCGTATAACCGAGTCTGGTAGAGTGTCTTTGTCAAACTTTAACATGGCAAACAGAAACAATGTTATGAGAGTTTGAATGCTGATGTCACTATTAAAATATTATATTTATTGATGTTTTTTAAAATGCTGCCATGTTGAGTTTGTGTGCAGTGAGATGGTTTGATTCAGAAATTTAATGAATGGTGTAAGTCCTTGTTTGGAGTTTAAAAAAGGAAC